>JARBWK010000013.1:44789377-44918784 GCA_030556195.1 Anolis apletophallus
TTTAAGACAGCCAGTAAGCCTGGCTCAGATTAAATTCACACACACACGCACAGGATTCAGAGATATAGAGAAAGGGAGAAAGAAGAGAGAGAGCTAGTTAGAGAGAGTGCATACAAGACGGCTCTGTATCTCTGGTGGGGCTTTTCTTCTCTCCTGCCCTGTAACCATACACTTGCTCACTGACAGTGACTCACAGATGTTCTGTACTGCACACACAGCCTGCAGGATTCATTCAAACGAAGCTCCTCAATGCGTCTCCCTTTTGCTAGAAGGTTGAGCCTTCTCCCGATCACCCGATACCAGCCCGTGCTGAAACGCAGGTTAACAGTGGATGCTAAACAAAAGGATTCCTGCTGCTCTCCTTTCCTATTGTTGTCATTCCGTGAATGGATTCTTTCCACAGGCCCCATTGTCCCCTTTCTGGCACTTGTTAAACCGTGCTCTGCCTCCCGGTAAGTACAGATATCAAGAACTGCCAAACAGCCGTTCTGTTCATCATTTGTGAAGAGAAAAATAGACACCTCCCGATTGATATTTGAGTATTTCTGGCTTATCTCTTCCTTTCTCTCCCCAAATGCTGTAGTTTTAGTGAACTCACTAATTGTCTTGTGCCCTTAACCAAGTGCCAGGAAGAAAAGAAAGGCTGCACAGATGGCAAATGAATGCAGTTAATGATGTAGCATTCTCTCCTGACCCTTGCTTTTTATTTTAAATTAGCTTGGGGACCAATCCATATATATATATATTTATTTATTTATTCGGGTTTCTATGCCGCCGACTCCCGAAGGCTCGCGGCGGCTTACAAGGGCCGAAGAGCCTGTAAAATACAGAAGGCTAGAACAATTAAAAACAAGCAACACAGTAAAAACAACAACACAGTTGAGGTAGTGGCACAACCAAGGCACGGCCTACCCATCGAAGGCCTGCCTAAACAAATAGGTTTTACAAGCCCGCCTGAACAGGAGCAGGTCCTTCATTGCCGGGTGTCGGCCGGGAGGGCGTTCACAGCATGGGAGCTATGACAGAAAACGCTCCGTGGGGTGGATGTCAACCGTGCCAGCCGCGAAGGTACCTCCAAGAAGTTAGCATCCTCGGACCGCAGTGATCTCAGAGGGCAATATGGAGTGAGACGGTCCCTCAGATATGGATTGGGTGCATGGACAAATTTTGGCCCTCCAGGTATTTTGGACTTCCTACTGGCTGTTTGGAATTGTGGGAGTTGAAGTCCAAAACACATGGAGGGCTGAAGTTGGCCCATATATATATATACTAGCTGTACCCGGCACGCGTTGCTGTGCCCTATTTAGGAGATGTGAGAGAGTCTGAGTATGTAAGGGTTGGAATTGATGTTACTTATGGTCTTGGTGGGGTCATGGCTGTGTCGTTGTGAGCTGTTCTGGTGGATGGGATGTTGAAGTCCTGTGGAGTTGTCGGTGTGTGGTGTTCCTGGCGTTCTGCAGAGCTTGTGGATATACAATGTTTATTGTCTTTCCGAATGCGGAAGGACCTCCATCCGGGGGATTGCAACGTCTCCCGACAGGGACACAGCCAAACCACGGCCCGGGATTTGGGCCGCTCGGATTGCGATTCAGCATTCAACTCATCGTGTCTGAGGTGAATCCTGCTCAGCACATGACCTGGGAGTTCGCCTTGGCAGACTCTGTGTATTTTTTGATAAGTGTTTGATATATTTGCAACAGGGCGCGTGTGCCACTTTATAGTAAGCTACTCCTGTAACTCTGCATTAGTTTTTGTTTATATCATTACATGATTGGTTTAATACAGTGTTTCCCAACCAGTGTGCCGTGGTACACTAGAGTGCCGTGAGTGATCATCAGGTGTGCCGTGGGAAATTGGAACCTCCAATACCCTTTCTTCCCCCTCCTGCCGAACACTTTTTCTTCTCTACTCGGGCTCCCTTCTTCCCAGCCTCGCTCTGCGTGCTTTGCCTCACTTTGCTCACACTGCTGTCATTTTGATCTGAGGGGGCAGTGTGAGTGTGTTCAGGAGGGGAGGGGGAGGGAGGTAGACGTGGGGCGAGTGTGTGCAGTAGCGCCCGCTCGGGTCATGTCTTCCTCCTTCTCCCTTCCCCTCCTGAAGAAGAGAGCCTGAGTGGAGAAAAAAGTAAGTGTTCGGGAGGAGGCGGAAGAAAGGGCGCGAAGAGGAAGTGGGAGGAAGAGGTCTCTGTCGAAAGCGGACATGGGCAAACTTGGACCTTCCAGGTGTTTTGGACTTCAACTCCCACCATTCCTAGCAGCCTCGGGCCCTTTTCCTTTTCCCCTCAGCCACTTAGGCAGGAAAGGGCCTCAGGCTGTTAGGAATGGTGGGAGTTAATCCAAAAAGCACCCAGAGGGCCGAGGTTTTCCCATGCCTGTTTAGGGACCTTAAAGTGGTGAGCCTCCTTCCAACATTGTGATTCTGGATAGAAAACAAACAACAACATAACATAACATTGTTTGAGTCCACAGTGCTCTCTGGGTGTAGGTGAACTACAACTTCCAAACTCAAGGTCAATTCCCAAGCAAACCCTTTCAGTACTTTCTGTTGGTAATGAGAGTTCAATATGCCAAGTTTGTAAGTAAATTGGAGCCGGGGGAGGGGGCGGAGCTGGGGAGGGGGCGGAGCTGGGGGATGGGCGGGGGCGGAGCTGGGGGATGGGGCGGAGCCAGGGGCAGAGGCAGACCCTTCGGCCCCCCAGGTGATTAGTGACCGGAATTCCGGCCCTTGGGCCCGTAGAAGTTGGACAGCCCTGGTGTAGATGAACTACAACTTCCAAACTCAAGGTCAATTCCCAAGCAAACCCTTTCAGTACTTTCTGTTGGTAATGAGAGTTCAATATGCCAAGTTTGTAAGTAAATTGGAGCCGGGGGAAGGGTCGGAGCCGGGGAGGGGGCGGAGCTGGGGGATGGGCGGGGGCGGAGCTGGGGTATGGGGCGGAGCCAGGGGCAGAGGCAGACCCTTCGGCCCCCCAGGTGATCAGTGACCGGAATTCCGGCCCTTGGGCCCGTAGAAGTTGGACAGCCCTGATATAGAATGTTGATGTATATGACTATTTTTGATTATGACCATCATCCTAGGTTTAGCTACTTGTGTTTCTCTATTTCCTTTGTTGCCAGGTAGAAGAAAGAGAGAGCTGTCCTCTCCAAGAAATGTTTTAACTCTGGTGCCCCCAAAAAAACACGCCTCTATTTGTCAAAGACTTAAATGAAGTGTTAAAGATGTTTGTCTTCAACCGACAGCGCAGTGTGGCTTTAAGATGTATTAGTCGAGTTTAAATTGGGAGCAACCAACTGGTGGTTTAAATCCCTCGATTTCGTTGCGAGTGTAAACCCAGCCACTTTGGCATTCCGGTTTCTTTTATCACATTAGCTTTGCCTTATGTTGTTTGTCAATTGTAGGCAGTGTAAACACAGAGAGGGGGAGACTGCAAACAGTTGTGTTGCGATTCATCTTGGGTTAATCAGCTTGAAAATAATATCGATTTTCATCTCATCAAACGTGATGGTTTATGACTGCCCATATGGTGACTTTCGTTTGGAGTGAGTGATGTGGAATCGTTCGGGACTTTAAAGAGCGGGAAGGAAGAAGTCAACCCATATTTTCACCCATCACAGATGATGTTAGATCTCTATCTTTAGATAAAAGGTTTCCCATCAGTTTTGATGACTATGAAGCATAATAGCCCAGAAACCTAAGAGCTACATTTCATCTTTGCATAAGATATTAAGACAACAACATAAAGCGGGGGGTGAAATCTGTCTGGATTTTTACCCAGGCTTTAAAAAGAGATGCCTGTGAACGGAAAGGAATTGGATTATGATGCAGATCAGAGGTAAACATGTTGCATTGCATCTTGATGATCATAGACCAGTGGTTCCCAGTACTGCCCCCTGGTGGGCGGTGAGATGATCCAAGGGGCGCTGGGAGGCTCAGGAGAATTTGGGGGGCGGTGAGCCCCTGTAAGGGGGTGGTGGCGCAAAGTAGGTGGCCCAAAGTAGGTGAACTACATCTCCCATAAATCACTGTGAATTCCTTCCACAGCCCTCCAGTATTTTCTGTTGGTCATGGGAGTTTGTCTGCCAAGTTTGGCTTAATTCCATTGTTGGTGGAGTTCAAAATGTTCTTTGATTGTAGGTGAACTATAAATCCAAGCAGCTACAACTCCCAAAATGAGAAGGGCTATTTTCTCAAAACTTACCCAGTGTTCAAATTTGGGCATATTGAGTATTTGTGCCAAATTTGGTCCAGATCCAGGGTTGTTTGGGTTCACAGTGCTCTCCAAATGTAGGTGAACTACATCTCCCATAAATCACTGTCAATTCCTTCCAAACCCCTCCAATATTTTCTGTTGGTCATGGGGGTTCTGTGTGCCAAGATTGGTCATTCATGGGATCTTGGTTGTGGAAGTCCGAGCTGAATTGGTCAAAGGTACTGCAAATCCCATCATCCGTTGTCCATACTCCCCCAACCATATTGTTTTTGTGATTAATCACTATGCTTTAATTAGGTTCAATTTGCAACAATGAAAATACATCCTGCATATTAGATATTTGCCTTAGAATTCATAAGAGTAGCAAACTTTTTTATGAAGTAGCAACGGAAATATGGTTGGGGGTCACCACAACATGAGGAACCTTATTTAGGGGTCACGGCATTAGAAAGGTTGAGAACCACTGCATTAATACATATATCTTTCTGTTTAATTGCTATTACATTTTTAAAAAATTAATTTCTAGGGGGGCGGTGAGTAAAAAATTTTTCTGGAAAGGGGGCAGCAGGCCAAAAAAGTTTGGGAACCACTGACATAGACCCTACTTATCAGTTTTCCAAGGTCTAAATAAGATATGAGAGTGGGAGATCTCTATGTCCGAAGCCACAACTGTTCCAACAAAAGGACATGAACCTGTGATTTTAATAGCAAAGGGAGCATGTTAATCAGTGGGACCTGCTTGGTTCCATTTCAGTGATACATTGAAACTGAGCTTTAAAGGAACTGTCCATGGTGCTGAATCTCATATGTGGATTGAGTTCAAGCATCAAGAACATTAATTTTATTCCACTCACTTAAATCAGTGTTTTTCGACCTTTTTTGAGCCACGGCACATTTTTTACATTTACAAAATCCTGGGGCACACCACCAACCAAAATGACACAAAATGACACTCTAACACAGTAATACATATAGTTAATATGTTTTTAAATGTATTTATACACTCAGTGTGAAACCTGGGCCTGTTTCGATGAACACAACATAGATATCCTGGCAGGAATGGCAGAAAGACACAAACTTCCCACACAGAACTCCCATAACCAAGAGAAAATACTATAAGAGTTTGGTGGGCATTGACCTTGGGTTTTGGAGTTGTAGTTCACCTATATCCAGAGAGCACTGTGGACGGAAACAATGTTGGATCAGGACCAAACTTGGCATGAATACTCAATATGGCCAAATGTGAACACGGATGGAGTTTGGGGAAAATAGCTTGAGCATGTTCAGGAGGGGAGGGAGGAAGATGTGACCCGTGCGGGCGCTACTGCGCAGACTCGCCCCAGAGCAAAATGAGGCAAAGCGAGCAGAGCGAGGCTGGGAAGAAGGGAGCCCGAGTGGAGAAGAAAAAGTGTTTGGCAGGAGGGGGAAGGAAGGGTATTGGAGGTTCCAATTTCCCACGGCACACCTGATGATCGCTCACGGCACACTAGTGTGCTACGGCACACTGGTTGGGAAACACTGTCTTAAATCAGTGAATTTCAACCAGTGTGCCGTGGACACACTAGTGTGCCGTGAGAGATCATCAGGTGTGCCATGGGAAATTACAGTGAGAGAGAGAGAGAGAGAGAGAGAGAGAGAGACTAGCAGGAAACTTCAGGCAACGAAAATTAGGCTTTCCTGGCCAAAGCAGCAATGCCAGCCAGCCTGGCTGCAGTCAGGGAGAGCCCTCGGCATCCAGAACATTCCTCCCTCCCTCCTCTCTCTCTCCTTCCCTTCCTTCCTTCCCTCTCTCTGCGCGCCAAGTGCTACCTGGCCGGGCTGCGGCTCCTCCTGCTTCCTGGCTCCTGGGCGCTCTTCTGCCCTCCTCCCCTCCGGCAGCAAGGAGAAGAGAGGAGGAGTCTGCAGGAGCTGCCCCCAATCCGACCCCGCTCCCGGAGGTTTGAGGCAAGGCTTTCTGCCCTCTAGCCTCTCTGCGCCAGGGAAGGGGAGCAACCCCTCATCTCCTGGCCTCTCCTGGCTGGGCTCCAGGTTCGCTGCAGAGCAGAGTCCTGGATGTGCAGCTCCACAGCCCAGCTTGGTTCCTTCCTGATCTGGCCTCAAGGTGAAAGAAGGGAAGCCAAAGGGATGCGGGGGTGGGGGGTGGGGGAGGCACTCCTGGTGGGGCCGAACCCATTCGGGAAGGAGAGCTGGGGGTGGCGACGGCTGCAAGCCTCTGCCGCTGTTTCTTCCGAGGCTCAGAGCCACCCCATGTGCTCAATTCCTATTCGTCCTGCTCAGCCGAGCCCGCGTGCGCTTTAGCCACTCAGTGCAGCCCTCTCCCGTGGGACGGTGATGGGTCCCCTGCGCATGGGCCTCCCGGGGGGGGGGGGGTTGGCGGAAGCAGTGGCATCACAAGTGGGGAGGGTGACAGTTAGTAAAATGACAGTTAGAGTGTCATGTTGTGTCCTTTTGGTTGGTGGTGTGCCCCAGGATTTTGTAAATTTAAAAAATGTGCTGCGGCTCAAAAAAGGTTGAAAATCACTGACTTAAATGATAGATATTATTTTAAACGTTAAATAAATAAACTTTATTTATACCCTGCCACCATCTCCCTGATGGGGACTCGGGGCGGCTCACATGAGGCCAAGCCCAAACAACAGATAACAATAAAATAAAATCAAAACATTAACTATAACACAAGATATTTATTAATTATTTATTTATTTACATAATTTTTACCCTGCTCTTCTCAACCCCCGAGGGGGGCTCAGAGCGGCCTAACAAAAGGCAACAATTTGATGCGAAACACAATAAATACAATATAAAACCATAAACATTCAGGATTAAAAGATAGTTAACATTATCACATAATGCACATACACTTAAGTTAAAAACAAAGTTCCGTCCACCACATGAGCCATAACCATCAACTTACTCATTACAGTTCCAATCCAAAGTGCTGCATTGTGCCAATGTGCAAAAGCCTGGTCCCAGAGCCACGATTTCACTTTTTCCCCGAATGCCAGGAGGGATTGGGTTGATCGTATGTCGCTTGGAAGCACATTCCACAGGCGGGGAGCCACCACCGAGAAGGCCCTATCTCTCGTCCCCACCAACCGCGTTTGAGAAGTTGGTGGGAGCGAGAGCAGGGCCTCCCCAGTTGATCTTAGATTACGAGGTGGGACGTAGCGGCTGATGCGTTCGGACAAGTAAGCTGGGCCAGAACCGTATAGAGCTTTAAAGGTCAAACCCAGCACTTTGAATTGAGCTCGGAAGTGGACAGGCATCCAGTGGAGCTGACACAACAGGGGGGTGGTATGCTCCCTGTATGTAGCTCCGGTTAGTAATCTGGCTGCCACGTGTTGGACTAGCTGTAATTTCTGAACTGTCTTCAAAGGCAGCCCCACGTAGAGTGCGTAATCTATTCAGGATGTGACCAGAGCGTGGACAACCGTAGCCAGATCAGAAATACATACATATAAATAAAAGAACACTATACAAATAGATATCTAAAATCACAAATGACAAATCTTAGACATAAACATCTTACGATCTTGTAAGCCTTATGTTCTTGGAAGGACACTTTTTCTCTGACCTACCACCCTTGAAGTCTTGGTTGGTGGAGGCAGGAGAGAGGCCTGGTGGCGCAACCAGTTAAACCACTGAGCTGCTGAACTTGCTGACCAGAAGGTTAGCGGTTTGAATCCATGGATGTGGTGGGCTCCCACTGTTAGCCCCAGCTTCTTCCGACCTATCAGTTCAAAAACATGCAAATGTGAGTAGGTCAGTCGGTACCACCTCAATGAGGAGGTAAATGGCACTTTGTGCAGTCATGTTGGTCATGATCTAGGAGGTGTCTATGAACAATGCAGGCTCTTTGGCTTAGAAATGTATGTATGTATATGTATACACATGTGTGTGTGTGTGTGCAGGTTACCCATGTACACAAATATGGCAGGGGACATGTAGGAGATATCATCTTGTGTGCATTCACACACACACACACACACACCTTTGTGTGTATGTGTATGCATACAGTTTTGGACTATAGCTCCCATAATCTTTGGATAACATGTCCAATGGTAAGAGTTGTCAACTAAAACGTCTGGAAGAAGGCACCAATGTGCCCATCCCTACTAATTCATACTAATGAAGAATTATATTTCCATCAATACTCTTGTCTCCTTTCTTTCCAGTTAGAATATCATAATTAATTTTGCATACCCTCCAGCTGTCCCAATAGCAGCTGTTTCATGTGTAGAAATAAAAAATATACCTTGTAGTTGTCCTGATTTGGCAGAGAAAGAAGGTAATGCTGTGATTACTAAAAGTCAGCACAGGTTTCTGAAAAATAAGTAATGACAAGCTAAACCTTTGTATGTGTGTAGATCAGGGGTGGGCAATTATTTTTTCCAAGGGGCCACACGAGAGCCAAAAAATATTATGGAGGGCCGCACCTAAAGGCTGAACTACATTCTAATCTACATAATTTATTTATTTACTTACTATATTTACTATATATTACACATCATTAATATTAACATATTAATATATCAAGAAATATTCATATATTATTAGTATTAATATCATTATTATTATTTTATCGTATATATATATATTATACATCGACATTATAATATATTGAAATTATAATATAATATAACATTTTTATATTATTTATTATATTATTATAATAAAATTATTATAAAATAATAATAAAAACCACTAAAATTAAATTAAATTAAAGAAGACAAGGTGTGAACCAAGATGAAGGCTGACATCCTCAAGAGAGGAAGGATCCCAAGATGGAATGGCCCAATGGATAACAAGCCCAGAGGATAACAAAGCAGACCCAGCTGCCACCGCAGCAGAAAAGAGCAGAGCAGCAGGCGATCGGAGGCTGCAGGCCTCCGCCCGCTCTCACCCCCACCCGTTCCCCAGCTGATCGCCCTGTTATGGAGTGCCTGCATCCCTGGAGGCGATCCGAGCCTGCAGGGGGAGCACTCGGTGATCTGAGGCAGCTTATTCGACCTGGCGACCCGGAAGACGATCAAGTCTTCCGGGTCGTCAGGGCGATCAGCCCCCGCAGGTCGCCGAGTGCTCCTGCTGCAGGCCTGGATCACCTCCAGGGATGTAGGCACTCCAAAGCCGCCACTCCTCCGGCCTGTCTGCCGACACAGGCCCCACAGAGCCCACGATGGGATGGTGGCAGCGGCACCCCTTCCTCTTGGCCCCACCCCCGACGTCCTTCTCCCTGGGCCAGACAGAATCGGCTCTCAGGCCGCATCCTGCTCGCGGGCCGTAGGTTGCCCACCCCTGGTGTAGATAAATGCTTAGAAGCCCCTGGTGGTGCAGTGGGTCAAACCCCTGTGCCGGCAGGACTGAAGACTGGCAGATCACAGGTTCGAATCTAGGGAGAGCGCAGATGAGCTCCCTCTGTCAGCTCCAGCTTCCCATGCGGGGGCATGAGAGAAGCCTCCCACAAGGATAATAAAACATCAAAACATCCGGGAATCCCCTGGGCAACATCCTTGTAGATGACCAATTCTCTCACACCAGAAGTTAACTACAGTTTCTCAAGTCACTTCTGACATGACAAAAAAGGGGGTTAATGAGCTTAAATAATGCTAAATGTTGAAATATCCGTTTGAAATGAAAGTGCCAAAAGGGAGCAAGAAGGAACGAAGGCAAAGGGGAGACTGTGTGTTCTAGATCAGGGCTGTCCAACTGGCAGCCCGCGGCCCATATATGGCCTCCCATCCCCTTCCCCACGGCCCCCTACCCTCCTGCAAGATATCTGCTTTTTAAGATTAAAAAAAATATTTATTATTATTTTTTTGAATTTTTTTTGAATAATTTTTTGAATATTTTTTATTTATTTTTTCGCGGCGGGGGGTTGAGGGGCGAGGCGGGGCAGGGAGGAGGAGTGGGCTCCCTTCCTCCTCCTACTACTTCCCTCCCTCCCCCTCTCTCTCCCTCCCTCCTTCTCTCTCTCTTTCCCCCTTTCATTCCTTCCCCCTTCCACCACCTGAACAAAAGAGGGAAGGAGAGAGGGAGTGCACCGAGCAAGAGAGGGCGTGGCCAGAGCAAAAAGGGGCGGGCCCGAGTTTGGAGCACGCGGGGGGGGGGGTGCTCATCCATTCCCTTTCCGGCTTCCTCCTCTTCTGAGGATTCGTGCCAAGTTTGGTCCTGATCCATCATTATTTGAGTCCACAGTGCTCTCTGGATGGAGGAGAACTACAACTCCCAAACTCAAGGTTCAGTACTTTCTGTTGCTCTCATGAGAGTTTAGTCTGCCAAGTTTGATTCAACATGGCTGAGGAATGCTTTGATTGTGTTTTCCCCTTATGGCAGAAGGAGATTGGACTGGATGGCCCTTGGAGGTCTCCTATTCTAGGAACCCATTGTAATTATTATTATTATCATCATTATCATCATCATCAGAGGCTGAATGGTCATCTGTGAGGAATGCTTTGATTGTATTTTCCCCTTATGGCAGAAGGAGATTGGACTGGATGGCCCTGGATGGCCCTTGGTGGTCTCCTACTCCAGGAACCTGTTGTTGTTGTTGTTATTATTATTATCAGAGGCAGAATGAATATTATGCCTTATCATTCAGAGTTATAGGCCTGTGTGGAAGGGCCCTGGCTTCTTATTTGACTTCCTGTCCACACATCTGAATAAAATCCCATGTTATTTGCTTTAAACCAGATTATATGAGTGTGGACTCCGATAATCCAGTTCAAAGCAGGTATTTCTGGGTTATATGGCTGTGTGGAAGGGCCCTGAGTCCACACTGCAATATAATCCAGTTCAAAGCAGGGACTGGGACCTTGAGACTGGGATTTTGGTGTTCATCTCTATCTCCAAGTCAAAGCCCCGGTATCGTCCACAGACACCTCCAAGGTGGGGAGGGGGCGGAGCCGGGGAGGGGGCGGAGCTGGGGTGGGGTGGGGGCGAAGCCGGGGAGGGGGGCGGACCCGGGGGCGGAGGCAGACCCTTTGGCCTCCCAGGTCCAGTAGAAGTTGGACAGCCCTGCTCTAGATAAACGCAAGAACACCGGATGTTATAATTTCAGCGACCTGACAATTTCTCCTTGCAAGGAACAAATAATATATTGTTTATCCATGCTGGTGCCACATATGAGAGCATATGTAGTAGCTTATTTAGGTTAAAAGTGTCAAGATCGAAAATACTGAGAAAATCCTGTTTTTAATCCTGTGATCGGAGCACAGTGCCTCCAATTCCCGGCCCCTCCAGGTGCTCCAGAAAGATACCATGGTCAATGGTTCCGAAAGCCGCTGAGAGGTCTAGAAGCACCAACAGGGACACGGCCACCTTCCCCCAGTGCATACTGGGAGGAAGGAGTTTTGCCTCCCTCCCACGAGTGAGGTGAAAAGGGGAGGCTCTGGATGGACCCTCCCTGCAACTGGGGCGTGGCTTCATGCTCTGGTTTGAAATGGTTTGAATCAACAGTGTGGTACATCAGCTTAAAAAGCCAATATGATTTTAGGTGGCATCACTAGGAGTATAGCTTCTAGACCAGGCCTGTCCAACAGGCGGCCCGCGGGCCGTACATGGCCCCCAGCCTGTTGGGCACGGCCCCCCTACCCTCCTGCAATAAATCTGTTTTTTAACAAAAAAAAATTGAAAAAAATATTTTTTTGATTTTTTTTAAAAAAAATTCGGAGGGGGGGTGAGGGAGGAGGGAGGGACCCGGCTCCTCCTCCCTGCCTCGCCCCCTCCGTCCCTCTCTCCGCCCCGGCGCAGGGAGGAGGGAGGGGCGGGGCCCTGCGGGGAGCCCTTCCCCCGGTTTGCGGCTCACAGATTAGCAAAGGCATATAGTGCATTCAGAAGGCTTCACAAAAGAGTCTGGAGCAACAAGCCCCTGAGGCAAAGCACCAAAATCAGTGTGTACAGAGCTATCGTACTGTCTATTCTCCTATATGGGTCTGAAACATGGGTCACCTATCGCCAACACCTACGACTCCTTGAACGCCGGGCGGAGAGAGGGACGAAGGAGGCGGGGCAGGGAGGAGGAAGGCACCCGGCTCCTCTCTCCCTGCCCTGCCCCCTGAGCGTCTCCAGGCGATGACGTCGCAGCCGGCATCACTGAACATGCTCTGGGGGCGGTGCTTCCTCCGCTGTTTGTTTGGCAACGTTCGCCTCCTATGCTTGCTTTTGGATTTGTATCTGGCGAAAAACAAGCATAAGAGGCGAACACGGGGTCCGCTTCCTCTCATTCACGTTGCCAAACAAACAGCGGAGGAAGCGCCGCCCCCTGAGCGTGTTCGGCGATGCCGGCTGCGACGTCATTGCCTGGAGACGCTCAGGGGGCGGGGCGTCCTCCGCAGTTTGTTTGGCAACGTGAACGAGAGGAAGGGGACCCCACGTTCACCTCCTATGCTTGTTTTTGCCGGGCGTAAACAAAGCCACGCGTGGCTTTCTACCTGCCCGGGCCTCCGTTTTTCGCCCGCTAAGCAGCGCTGGCACCGGCTACCTGGCTTCGCAAGGGAAGGCGCGCTGCCCGGACCTCCTCTTCCAAAGGAGGAAAGAAGAGGTATGTTATTGTGTTCCGGGATATCTAATATTAAATGGATTGCTTCATTAATAGAATTGTGTTCTGGGGATATAATATTAAATATCCAACCTTCCACCTTTCTGTTATAATTATATTTAATTGTGTTTTAATCCCCCCCTAATTTATTCCCAACCTCCAACCTTCCACCTTTCTGTTATAATTATATTTAATTGTATTTTAATTAGGGGCGGAGCCGGGGCGGGGAGGAGGTGGAACTGGGGCGGGGAGGGGGTGGAGCCGGGGCAGGGGGCAGAGCCGTGGCGGGGAGGGGGCGGAGCTGGGGGCTTGGCCCCCCAGGTGATCAATGACCAGAATTCCGACCCAAGGTCTGGTAGAAGTTGGACAGCCCTGTTCTAGATCAGGGCTGTCCAACAGGCGGCCCTGGGGCCGTACACGGCCCCCAAGCTCCTTCCCTACGGCCCCCTAACCTGTTTTAATAAAATACAAATTAAAAATTAAAAATAAATAAATAAATAAATAAAATACCTACTTCCGGGTTTAGGCAAGCATCGCGAGACTACGCCAGCCACAGATGGGATTTCGAGGGAGGTCAAAATCCCGTCTGTGGCTGCGTAGTCTCGCGATAGCTGCCGAAATCTCGGGTCCCGCGGTGAAATCTCGGGTCCCGTGAGTGAGGCAGGGAAAGCCCCTCCTGGCTCCGTTTTCTTCCTGTGGAGGGCCCTCGCTTCCCGCCTGAGCTTGGCCTCGGCTCCAGTGGGGCTCTTCAGGGCCGCGGCCGGCGTTGCCACTTCAGCCCTGTGGCGAGGCTCCTGCAGTATGGGTAAGGAAGGGCCTGGCTTGAATCAATCAATCTAAAAACAGTGGGACGTTGGGCGGGGGGGGGGGAGGGGTCCCTCAGCAGCGGTTTCCTTGGCGATGCTTCCTTCCCCTCCTCCACGCCCGCTCCCCCTTGTTGTGCTGCCTTCCCCACGTGCAGGGCGCAACGTGGCTTCCTTTGCGCCTGCCCCCGTGGCTTGTTTTCCTTCAGGAGGGAGGGAGCTCTTTGGGCCTCCTCCACCCGCCTCTGGGAAAGGAGGCCCCATCAAGCCCTGCGACGGCATTGAGGTGTTGTTTTTTTTGGTGTGTCCCAATTTGAATGTGGACTCAAATAACTCAAAGGTATTAAGAAACATTCCCCCAAATCCACCAGTGTTCCCATTTGGGTATATTGAGTATCCGTGCCAAGTTTGGTCCAGATCCATCATTATTTGAGTCCACAGTGCTCTCTGGATGGAGGTGAACTACAACTGCACAACTCAAGGTCAATTGTAAGTAAATTGGAGCCGGGGAGGGGGCGGAGCCAGGGGAGGGGGCGGAGGCAGACCCTTCGGCCCCCCAGGTGATCAGTGACCGGAATCCCGGCCCTTGGGCCCGTAGAAGTTGCTGCTGCTCTGGGCCAGAGTCAAGGCAGAAGGGGAAGAAAGGCAGCTCCATCTTGCCTCCTTGACTGTCCATCAGCTCAGGGCCCCTCTTGCTGTGTTTAAAATAATTCTATAAAATTATTTATTTAGATAAGTAATTTTATTTGTTTAAATAAATAATGTTATGCATTATTTTATAGAAAGTATGGTGTAATGTAATAATATATGATATTATAATGTAAAATAATTGTTTCAAATGATTCTCTAAAATTACTTATTTAAATAAGTAATTTTATTTTGTTTATATAAATAATGTTATTTATTATTTTAAAGATAATATAATATAATAATATATAATATAGTGTTACATTGCATTGCAATTTGATATAATATAATATAATATAATGTTAATATATTGTATTATGTTATAGTATAATAATTGTAATGTAATAATAATAAATAGTATGATTACGGTATGGTATGTGGTATATGCATTTGGTATTGGTGGTGTTGTATTGTAACACAGTATAATACTGCCAATGATAATGTGATACAATAATTATATCGAGATATTATAATTTATATATTTGTATTACATGCAATATTGCTAACAATATTGCGATATGTTGTAATGCTAATTGTTGTTTTTTCAGTTTGTTGTAAGCCGCTCCGGCAATATTGTTATATGTACACTGTAAGCCACTCTGGCAGTATTGTTGTTTGCTGTAAGCCACTCTGAGTCCCCTTCGGGGTTGAGAAGGGTGGCATATAAAAATAGTAAATAAATAAATAAATAAATAAATAGAAGTTGGACAGCCCTGTTCTAGATCAGTGTTTCCCAACCTTTTTTGAGCCGTGGCACACTTTTAACATTAAAAAAATCCGGGGGCACACCACCAACCAAAATGACACAAAATGACACTCTAACACAGTAAAGAACGGCTGGGGGTTGGTGGCCTGCTGGGAGCAGCTGCTGGGAGTGCCGAAGCTGGGGAGGGAGCGGAGCCAGGCTGCACCATGCCCCGCCCCCTACCCCCGGCTTCACCTCTCCCAGCAGCTGCTCCAGCCTTGAGGGGGCAGTGCCAAGCCAGCCATGCCAGAGCCAGCACAATGCTGGCTTGGCACTGTCCCCTCAAGGCTAGAGCAGCTGCTGGGAGTGCCGGCTGGGGAGGGAGCAGAGCCAGGCCGTGCCATGCCCCGCCCCCTCCCCACAGCTTCAGCTCTCCTACAGGCCGTGACATGCCCCGCCCCCTCCCCACAGCTTCAGCTCTCCTACAGAGGAGGAGCCTGAGCGGTGGACGAGCTTCAGTGGGCGGGGCTCCTCCTCCACGCGGCTTCAGCGAGCGAGGGGCGAGAGTCATGGTGGGAGTCATGGCAAATTGGAGGCTGGCTGGGGAAACGGCCGAAGGAAGCGGCGCCCCGGGCCCTTCTTCTTTTTCTTCGCCACTGCCCGGCCCTTCCTCCTCCCTCAAGCAGCAGGAGTTCGGCAGGAGGGGGGAAGGAAGGGGGGCAGAGAGCTTTTCTCGCGGCACAGCAGGAGGTCCGTCACGGCACACTAGTGTGCCACGGCACACTGGTTGAGAAAGACTGTTCTAGATCAAGAGAAATAATAGTCCAATTCGATTCTGTATGGTTAGACCTCAACTGGAATATTGCATCCAATTCTGGGCACCACAGTTCAAACAGGATCCAGACAAACTGGAATCTGCCCAGAGAATGGTCAAAGAACTGGAAACAATGGATTCCTAGGATGAGTGGCTTAGGGAGCTATGTTTAGACTGGGAGAGGAGAAGATAAGAGGTGACATGACAGTCATGTTTAATTATTTAAAAGAACGTTACATTTTAGATGGAGCAAGCTTTGTTTTCGGCTGGTCTCAAGACCAGGACACGGAGCCATGGATTCAAACTGCAGGAAAGGTGATTCCATCTAAACATTAGGAAGAACTTCCCGAGGGTAAGAATCATTCAGGAATGTAATAGGCTGTTTTGAAGTGTGGTAAAGTCCTCTTCTTGACAGATTTTGAAACAGGCTGTATATCAGTGTTTCCCAACCTTTTTTGAGCCGCGGCACATTTTTTATATTTACGAAATCCTGGGGCACACCACCAACCAAAATGACACAAAATGACACTCTAACACAGTAATACATATAGTTAATATGTTTTTAAATGTATTTATACACTCAGTGTGAAACCTGGGCCTGTTTCGATGAACATAACATAGATATCCTGGCAGGAATGGCAGAAAGACACACACGAAGGTCTTGCTCAACAGCTGGGAGTTATAGTTCTCCCGCAATCAAAGAGCTTTCTGAACTCCACCAATGATGGAATGGAATCAAACTTCCCACACAGAACTCCCATAATCAAAAGAGAAAATAATATAAGAGTTTGGTGGGCATTGACCTTGAGTTTTGGAGTTGTAGTTCACCTATATCCAGAGAGCACTGTGGACTCAAACAATGTTGGATCAGGACTAAGCTTGGAATGAATACTCAATATGCCCAAATGTGAACACAGATGGAGTTTGGGGGAAATAGACCTTGACGTTTGGGAGTTACAGTTTCTTGGATTTATAGTTAACACTCAACCAAAGAGCATCCTGAACTCTTGCAACAATGGAATTGAAACAAACTTGGCATATTGAACTCTCAATTTCCCACGGCACACCTGATGATCGCTCACGGCACACTAGTGTGCCACGGCACACTGGTTGAGAAACACTGCTGTATATGGCTATCTGCATTAGTGTTTTGGTTGTGCATTCCTCTATGGCAGAATGGGGTTGGACTGGATAGCCCGTGTGGTTGCTTCCAACTCTATGGTTTTAAAATTAATCTATCTTTTCACTTTTTCATTTTTTCAGCTGTTTTAAAACATCCCAGTTTTTTCTTTATTCTCCTCCCATTTCTCTTCAACATACTGAGATTGCTGCAAACTGAATTCAAATGCACAAGTACTTTCTACTCGGGAGAGATGGAAACTTTCATACCTCATCAGCTTAGGGAAAAGCAAATGGACATAGCCTCTCCAAACTTATCTGTTGTTTTTCCATTAATAACTTTTCCAGGTTGTTGTGAGTTATTCGGGCTGTATGGCCATGTTTCAGAAGCATTCTTTCCTGACGTTTCACCTGCATCTATGGCAGGCATCCTCAGAGGTTTATTTGTCATTTATTTATTTGTCACGTTTCTATACCGCCCCTCTCAGCCCGAAGGCGACTCGGGACGGTTTACACAGGCAGTCTCTGCCCTCAATACAACACAGCAACAAGTCATCCCCCCCCCCCAAAAACATATAATAACAATTTAACAATTAAAAACATACAATTACAGCCTCAGCGTCATGTTGAAATCAGTTTCCATCACATCGTCGTCATTCCTTATATCCGATTAAGCCTTATATTTCATCAGGAAATGCCTGCTCAAATAGTCAGGTCTTGACTTTCTTGCGAAACGTCAGGAGAGAGGGGGCCGATCTGATGTCTTTAGGGATGGCATTCCAAAGCCGAGGAGCCACCACTGAAAAGGCCCTGTCTCTCGTCCCCGCCAGTCGTGCCTGCGAAGAAGGCGGGACCGAAAGCAGGGCCTCTCCAGATGATCTTAAACATCTCGATGGTTCATAGGGAGAGATGCTCGACAGGTAAGTTGGACTCGAACCGTTTAGGGCTTTAAAGGCTAAAGCCAGCACTTTGAATTGTGCCCGTTAGCAAACTGGCAGCCAGTGGAGCTGGCACAACAGGGGAGTTGTACGCTCTCTGAATGGCGCTCCTGTTATCAACCTGGCTGCTGTCCGTTGGACTAGTTGTAGCTTCCAAATAGTCTTCAAAGGCAACCCCACGTAGAGAGCATTGCAGTAATCTATACAGGATGTAACCAGAGCATGGACCACCGTGGCCAAGTCAGACTTCTCAAGGTGTGGGCGCAGCTGGCACACAAGTTTGTGAGGTTGTGAGGTAGGTTGGTGTGGTGAATTCATATTTCTTTATTACAGGTTTTGAATATGGTTAATGTTTGTATATATGTATGTATGCTGAAAGGGTAAAACTTAGAAAACCCTAAAGGGTTAACAGAGATATTAGCATGCCAAACCTCCAAGGGGTTTCCGTTAACGTGGAAACAGGAGGCGGAGCCTGCAAGTGGCTTTAGAATCTTTGGATTCAAACTTCTACAGTTGGTTGTTGACAGCAAAAGCTGAAAGATGTGTGGAGAGTTAGGGAGTCCGTTTAGCCAGCTATCAGCGGTTTTAAAAAGACTTTGACCCTACTCTGAGAGAGAGAGAGTAGAAGTAAAGGCTGACTCTACTCGGGAAGAGAGTAGTAGTAAAGCTGTGGTTGAACTGCCAGGAGAGCAGTTGGTTTTAAGGACCAGCGGAGTGAAAAAACTGCTGAGTTGTTAGTCCTAGGAGTGCAGTGATATAGTATCAAGCTGTATCTCCATAGTTAGTATATTGTAACCTTAAGAAAGTGCCTCTGAGTAGATATTGTAACCACCCAAGCTCTTGAACTCTGAAACCTCTACGCTTAAACCTTTGTTTGAATAAACTTCATAGTTATTTGATTAAAACATTTCCACAAGCCTTGAAACAACCCTCTCCTAGTGGGTAGCCAAGCACAGTAAATTACATGGTAGCAGCAAGTGAAAATTAAAAGAGTCCTTACATATTGTGGTGGCATTGGTCGGACATTCTGCCCTGTCACAGCCCTGAGTTCGGATCCTCTCATTCTCTCCACACTTAAAATACAGATTCGAATTCGGATCCTCACAAAGTCCTACACATAATTGAAGATCTTTACATTATTGTCTGTAGTTAGAGCCTTCACAAATTGGTGGCAGTGGTCAGGATAGTCGACCCTGTCACAGTTTTTGGAACGAAATTAATTTCTTCACAATTTGAGCTGAAATTTGCGTCTTCACATATTGGTGGCAGTGGTGGGATAGTCGACCCTGTCACAGTTTTCAGAACGAAATTAATTTCTTCACAAATTGACGCCAGCTGAAATTTGCGTCTTCACATTTGGAAACAAGGAAAATGGGGTTTATATATCTGTGAAATGTCTAGAGTGGGAGAAAGACCTCTTGTCCGTTTGACGCAAGTGCGAGTGTTGCAATTGACCACCTTGATTAGCATTTAATGGCCTAGCAGCTTCTTACTGTCTGGGGGAATCCTTTGTTGGAAGGTGATTAGCTGGCCCTGATTGTTTCTTATCTGGAATTCCCCTGGTTTAAGTTTTCTTTATTTACCATTATGAGTTTAGAGTTTTTAAATACTGGTAGCCAGATTTTGCTCATTGTCATGGTTTCTTCCTTTCTGTTGAAATTGCGCACATGCTTGTGGATTTCAGTGGCTTCTCTGTGTGGTCTGACATGGTGGTTGTTAGAGTGGTCCATCATTTCTGTGTTCTCAAATAATATGCTGTGTTCAGGTTGGTTCATCAAATGCTCTGCTACGGTTGACTTCTCTGTGGGCGAAACATCAGAAGAGAATGCTCTGGAACAGGGGTGCTCATTAGGTAGCTCGTGAGCTACTAGTAGATCTTCGGCCCTCTTCAGGTGATCTTCGGGCCTCACCATCCGGATGGGGCGCTCCGGCCATGCGTGCACACACTCTGCGCGCACGAGCGCTCCTGCTGCTGGCTTCCGCTCTCGCGGTGCTTCTTTTGCCTGCGGGGCATTGCAGGAAGAAGGAAACACGAGGCGGGGCCTCTGGAGGGAGTGCCCTGCCTCTCTCTCGTCCAGAAGCAGCTGTGCAGCCTCTGTTGCCGGTGAGACAGGCAGGGCGGAGCGATCCCTCTGGATGCCCCGCCTAGTGCTTTTTTCTGCGCGGGCGGGAAGCGGCAGCAAGAGCCCGCGCGGTGGCAAGAGCATGCGGCGGCAGGAGCGTGCGGCGGGGGCAGGTAGATCTTTTGGACTTGGTTGCTTTAAGAGTAGCTCACATGCTGAAAAAGTGTGAACACCCCTGCTCTGGAACATACAGCCTGGAAAACTCACAACTACCAAGTGATTCCATCCATGAAAGCGTTCGACAATTAACTTTCCCATTTTGACCACACTCTGATTGTGCTTGGCCATTCATGTTTCTGTTTCCATCTGTGAAATGTTGGAGAGGATTTTGTCTTCTCACTGTCACATTTGCTTATACCGGAAATGAATTGTTTAAGCCTCTTATCTTGCTGGCATGATCTCAAATAGGAGAGGGTTCTGCTTATGCTCAGGAGCACTTATGTCCATTTAGCCTTTACCTATTCAAAGGAAAATGATCCCTGTCATTATATATATATATATATATATATATATATATATATATATATATATGGCATGAGAAAAAAGTTTTGAAAATGATTCGTTTCTTAAGAAATTCGTAAGAAATGCTACTTTCGAGTATTTCCGCACCTGGAACGCCAACCAGGAAGTGGACTTTCTTTTTCGAACCGGGGCCAGGATTTTCTTAAGTGTCGTTATTAGGTCGTAAGGGGGCACCTCCTTCTCTCTCACCACCCTCCCGCCTCCCTTGCCAATAAGTATTATGGCAAGGCAAGCCCCTAAACTCGCTCCTTCTTTTTGGCTGGAAGCCTGGAAAAAATGTAAACAGAGGATTACTCAGAAGTAAATCTGCAAAGGAGGGCACTTTGGATGAAGGGCCCTCCTTTGTGGATTTACTTGAGTAAACCTCTCTGTTTACATTTTTCCAGGCTTCCCTGCCTCTCCTGCCTGCCAGGATCTAAAGCATCAAAGAGTATTGGGGTGAGAAACCAACCTAATGTATAATAGAATGAATGCTACTGTAAGTGCCTAATATTATAAGTAATCCAACTGGTCATATACCTACATTCCATGCACATGCAATAATACAGCAGTAATAACAATAACAAGAGGTCAAATTCAAACCGAAGTATTCTGACTGGTCTCTCCTCATGCGGTGCAAACGGGCTCTTCTCTTATTAGCCCGGGAAATTAGCCCGGGAAAAGCCAGCGCTTGCTGCTTGGGAGCACACATACATATTCTTTGGGGGGGATTTGCTGCAGAATCCGGGCTCATAGAGAAGATTCTGCAGCAAATCCCCCAAAGAATATGTATGTGTGTGCACCCAAGCAGAAAAGCTGGCTTTTCCCGGGCTAATTTCCCGGGCTCACAGAGAAGAGCCCGTTTGCACCGCATGAGGCAGGGACCAGTCAGAATACTTCGGTTTGAATTTTACCTCTTCTTATACCCATTGTTATTACTGCTGTATTATTGCATGTGCATGGAATGTAGGTATATGACCAGCCTGGGCAGACTTGGGCCCTCGCTCCCTCGGGATCGGGGTGAGAGAGAGGCAGCGAGGAGCCAGGGGGGTCCTCCTCCTTTTCTTTTGCTGCTTCCAAGAATAGAATACCCCCCTCCCTCCTTCCCTCCCTCCTTCTTATTTGGAGAGTCCCATCTAGAATTCAGTGTGATTTATTCAAGTTTTGGCCTACAACTCCCAGAAACCCCAGCCAATTCAAACCCTTCATTCCCTACAGACCGTTGTGGCCCAGAACCAAAACCAATAAAGACCCAACTTGGCACAGTGACCCCATGACCCACACTCCATCCAACTGCAGTTTAGAGGAGGGCATACCATGGATGATGGGATTTCAAGTACCTCCACTCACTTCCAAAGTACCCCACCCACACAAGCATCAACCTCTACATCAACACAGCAGACGGAAAGACAAAAAACATTGTATATTCACAAGCTCTGCAGAACACCAGCAACACCACACACCGACAACTCCACAGGACTTCAACATCCCACCCACCAGAACAACCCACAACGACACAGCCATGACCCCACCAAGACCATAAGTAACATCATTTCCAACCCTTACATACTCAGACTTTCTCGCATCTCCTAAATAGGGCACAGCAATGCGTGCCGGGTACAGCTAGTGTGTGTGTGTGTGTGTGTGTGTGTGTGTGTGTGTGTCTATATATATATATATATATATATATATATATATATGCTCTGTCTATAATGAGGCTGAAGTAAACAAAAGAACCACTCAACAGAATCACACCAAATTTGGCAGAAAAACCTCTCACAACACAAGGTGTGACCAGAAATAAAAGATATTAAATAAATATATAAATAACGTACAAATCCTAAATCCTAAAGAAGGAGAAGATGCCACTAAGGCCCTTGCCTTTCCACTCTCAGCCACTTCAGAATGTTAGAATGCTGAGGTGGACCAATCAGAACCCATATGCAAATAACACCATAGTAGCAACCAATCACCATTTCTGCCAGCATCGACCCCTTGCCTGTCCTCCTGTCAGCCACTTAGAATTTTGGCGCTGGCCAATCAGAAGCCATATGCAAATAATACCACAGTGGAAACCAATCAGAAAGCTGCCACATATCAGCCCTCCACACACACACATACATACAAACATAATATAATGTTACTACTATATATTACTATATTAAATACACTCATAGAATAGAGTTAGAAGGGACTCTACCATGGTATTAAGAGAGAACAGACAGGAAGGAAGGAGAGAAGAAAGGAGGGGGGAGGAAGGAATGCAAGAGGGAAATGGGGAAGAAAGGAAAGAGAGATGGAGGGAGGGAAAGAAAGAAGGAAAGAGGGAAAGAAGGAAGGAAGGACCAAAGAAAGGAAGAAGAGAAAGTAGAAAGGAAAGATAAAGGAAAGGAAAGGCAGGAAAGAGTGAAAAAAGGAAGGGAGGAGAAAAGGAAATAAACAGTGAAAGAAGGAAGGAAACAGGGAGGGAAGAAAGGAGATGAAAAAGTAGAGAGGGGGGGGGTTAAGGAAAGAGAGAAGAAAGGATGAAACCAACAAGCGAAAGAAGGAATAAAAGAAAGAGGTAGGGAAGGAAGGAAGGAAGGAAGGAAGGAAGGAAGGAAGGAAGGAAGGAAGGAGAGAAAGGGGAAGGGGAAGAAAAAAGGGGGAAGCAATAGGTAGGTAATCTCTCTTTCATAATAGTCCAAATATGAGGGTGGGTCAATAAGGCTTTTTGAATAAAACACGGGTTTTGGGATAAAAAAATTTTATTTTCCAACGTAGTCCCCTTTTAGCTCTATACACTTTGTCCAATATTTCTCCAATTTTTTTATCCCTTCGGAAAAAAAGATTTGTTGAGGTCATCAAAATAGGTATTTGTTTGTGAGATGATTTCATTGTTGGAGTCAAATCTCTTTCCGCCGAGCCATTTCTTCAGGTTTGGAAACAAGAAATAGTCACTCGGGGCTAAATCCGGAGAATAGGGCAGATGAGGGAGCAATTTGTATCCCAATTCATGGATTTTGCCATGGCAACTGCACATGTATGCATGGTCGATTGTGAGCAAACATTTCACCCATCTTGCGGAAAGCTTTCTCATACTCAAGTGATCATTTCAAACTGAAACCACTGAGCTATGTGAGATGCCTATGGCTTCCACAATCTCTCTCACTTTCAGTCTCCGATCGGCCAACACCATATCATGATATTTTTTTTCAATTGTTTCGGGTGTAGAGACCTCAACTGAGTGTCCAGAATGTTCAGCATCTTCCGTGCTTGTACGGCCGCAACGAAACTCAGTAAACCACTTTTTTACCATTGAAGTTGATGGTGCAGAGTCCCCATAGTATTTATCAAGCTTAGCCTTCGTTTCAGGGATTTTTTCCGCCCACAAAAAATAATGCTTAATGAGCACACAAAATTCACTTTTCTCCATTTTCTTCTCAAATCAGGTGGTAGTCTGCTATCAATGGGTGTCAAACACAAACTAAATGACACAGCTTGTTCAAGTTTTGACAGGTGTCAACTGACAGATGCCTGTTGACAGGAGCAGTGTTACCCTTTCAGTTCAGAGGCGGGAAATTCAAAAAGTCACTGACTTATTGACCCACCCTTGTATCTACCTCTAGTTTGAAAATTCTTACTATAGGTCACAGCAACACGTGGCAGGGCACAGCTAGTCTATTATAGAATACTAGCTGTACCCGGCACGCGTTGCTGTGCCCTATTTTGGCGATGCGAGGAAGTCTGAGTATGTAAGGGTTGGAGTTGTTGTTAGTTATGGTGTTGTTGGGGTCATGGCTGTGTTGTTGTGGGTTGTTTTGGTGGGTGGGATGTTGGAGTCCTGTGGAGTTGTTGTTGTGTGGTGTTGCTGGCATTCTGCATAGCTTGTGGATATACAATGTTTTTTTGTCTTTCCGTCTGCTGTGTTGATGTAGAGGTTGATGCGTGTGTGGATGGGGTACTTTGGAAGTGAGTGGAGGTACTTGAAATCCCATTATCCATGATGTGTCCTCCTCTGAACTGCAGTCGGATGGAGTGTGGGTCATGGGGTGCATTGTTTGCCAAGTTTGGTCTTTATCGGTCTTGGTTCTTGGACACAGTGGTCTGTGGGGAATGATGGGTTTTGAAGTACTACAAATCCCATTACCCATGGAGGTACTTCAAGTCCCATAATCCATGGTCCACCCTCCTCCAAACTGTAGTAGAATGTAGCGTGGGTCATAGGGGCTCTGTGTGCCAAGGTAGGTTACTGTAAATTCAGGCCATACACAATGTCCCATGAGCTGAGGCCTAGTCAGGAACAGCAAGTTAATGAAGCCTTACTGTCAATTCAGGCCATACACAATGTCCAATGAGGCTGAGGGCTAGTCGGGAGAATCAAGTTAATGAAGCCTTACTGTCAATTCGGAGCGTAAACAGCATTCCATTAAGTGAGGCCTAGTCAGGGAAATTAAGTTAATGAAGCCTTACTGTCAATTTTGGGCATGGTCTGTGATTTGTAGGGGTGTAAATTTTCTGTGGGAAGTGAATTGGGTGTTTGCGTTTGTTCCTCAGCCCTTTGCCTTATCCTTCTCTGACAGTTTATTATGGGTCGGAATGTTCATGTTGGCTGGCCAGTACAGGAGTTATGCAAATCCGCCCTTATTGGCAGCCAATCATGTTGTCAGAATGTAGAGGCTGGGAGAGTCATTGGCAGCCCCGGAGGATGCTGGGAAATGTAGGGTTTTTTACTCATTGTTTTGTGGGCCTTTTAGGTTTTGGGGGGGAAAGTTTCTTTGCTACAAACGTACCTTGTCTGAGGCCTATTTCTGTTGGCAAGATTGGTGTCTCTGCGTTGTAAGGTTTCTCTGTTTGGGACGGTCTTTCCATGATGACTCTTCCTTTATATATATAGATTTGCAAATCCAAGGTTCAAACCTAAGCCAGGTGGGATATGATTTACTTTGGAAGCAGCTTCATTTCCCATTCCCTGCTGGAATCCTGTCACTTCAAATATACTCCAAGTTAATAGTCTTTCTTAATACGTTGGCCAAACTCACCAGCTGTTACCCTTTCCTCTCCCTTTCAAATGTTGTTTCCCTTTTTCTTTCTCCGTCATAACTGCAAGAATAATAAGGAACTTGGTTGCACTTTGATGTTTCAGATAAAATATTCACTCAGAAACCTATCCAAGAGCAGACAATTAGGTGGACTCGCTGCCATTCGAGTTGAGTATGTAGATCTGGAGAGAGGGAGTTCCGCGGTGTCAAGACCCCAAGGCTCCGAAGGCAGGATTCTAAGCTCCTTTCAGATTTTTTGCTGACATGTACTATCTTGAAGCAAAGTTCCTTCCTTAAGTAGACAATTGGCTAGCAGTGATGTGCCCGTGTCTATTACAGAAAGTGCTTGGGGAGAGTTTTTAAATTTCATACATCTGCCTCAGCAATGCAGAGGGCGGGGGGGGGGGGTTGGAAAAGTGCTTGGCTTCTTGCTCAAAGTTTTGGAATCCACTGGTGATGGAGCTGACCTCTGCTCCTCGGAGGAAACGTAGGTCTCATTTGGCTCTCACAAATTCCTTGCATCAGTCCAACAGTGACCTACTGACATTTCATAGGCTCACACTGGAAGGTGTGGGAGAATATTGATTCCCAGGTAGAATATTAATACAGACATTAAGAGCAGATGTGCATTTGAGGATAAATGACACGCTAAAGAATTTACTAATGGCACATAACGAATTGCTTGTTGGATTTATTGCTATTGTGTTTGTGAATCTATTATATAAAGGAGGTCCCGTCATCGAATGACTGACAGAGACAGAGAAACCTTCCAAGGCAGAGACACCAAACTTGCCAACAAAAATAGGCCTCAGGCAAGGAAGGTTTTTAGCAAAGAAACTTTCCCCCCCCCAAAACCTAGAAGGCCCCCAACACAACGATTAAAAAAACTACATTTCCCAGCATCCTCTGCGGCAGCCAGCGAAACCCATTGGCCAACATCGGCCCACACAAAATGCAGGGAGGCTGAGTAACCAGAGTAACGCTGGGCACAG
This sequence comes from Anolis apletophallus, assembly GCA_030556195.1. Taxonomy (NCBI): domain Eukaryota; kingdom Metazoa; phylum Chordata; class Lepidosauria; order Squamata; family Anolidae; genus Anolis; species Anolis apletophallus. Next base: position 44,815,807 of record JARBWK010000013.1, read on the forward strand.
CCAGCCAAGGCTAGGATAGAATGCTGAGTGATTTGATTTCAGTCAGTTGCTGTTTGAGGGTTAAACTGTCAAAACCAAACTCTATGAGGGAGCAATTCTCCAGCAATTCCTACCCACACAACACAACACAACTTCCTATCACAACCCATCCCCCCAAACTTACGGGACCCCGCACACACAACACCTACCACCACCACAAACAAAAACCAACTGTACTCCAAACACAACACAACACAACACTGCACTGATACTCTATGAACACATACAAACACCCAAAACACCCCACCCACACAAGCATTCCACAACATACTACCACCCACAATCCCACCACAGACCCACTAACTCACCAAAAAAGTAATACCTACACACAACACAATACGCACATAACACAATCTTGCCTCTACTGCTCAACCCATTTGCATGCCATTCCTTCCTTCCACACAGGCATAAGCTGACCCAAAAGACAAGCCATGCCTCCTAAAAAGAAGAGCATCGGACGACACACTCGCAACACTACATACATCAAACATACATCAAACAAAAAAGGGCAGAACAAACTCCAGAACAGAAAGACACACCGACAACTCCACAGGACTTCAACATCCCACCCACCAGAACAACCTTTTTTGAGCCGCAGCACATTTTTTACATTTACAAAATCCTGGGGCACACCACCAACCAAAATGACACAAAATGACACTCTAACACAGTAATACATATAGTTAATATGTTTTTAAATGTATTTATACACTCACTTAGCTTTTCTTTTCTTTTTTTCTTTTGTCCACCACTCATATTAGGGCCTTCATCTGTGTCATAATTTTGTCCAGGGTCCTGTTCGACATTTGCATTTTCCCTTCTCAAAAACTTCTCCATCACTGTCACTCGCTTGTCTTGCTGTGATCCCAAATTGCCATTGTCACGTGACGCGCAACTGCAGCACTAACTCTAACTTTGTTTACTTAGCCGCGTCTGAGCGAATCCAAGATGGCGCGACCATAGCACTCTTGTGGCACTTCTTAGGTGACGCGAGAGTGCTATGGTTCTATTTCTTAAAGGGACAGATGCGCTTTATAGTTTATATATGAATGAAATCCGAAAATAATTTCCCACGGCACACCTGATGATCTCTCATGGCACACTAGTGTTCCGCGGCACACTGGTTGAAAATCACAGATGTAGAATGTAGTTCAGCCTTTGGGTGCGGCCCTCCATAATATTTTTTGGCTCTCGTGTGGCCCCTTGGAAAAAAAATTGCCCACCCCTGCAATAGCCAGTTGCTGCAGTCTCTCCAAACTTGTATATTCTCCCTCATTGACCTCTTGAGTACTCTCTGACGGTGACCACACATGTTTTCATGTATGAAACATTGAAAGGTATGTGTTTTGTTTTGACCATTATTTCTAAAATTAGACCTACAATCTGAAACAGCTTATCTAAAGCAGTGTTTCCCAACCAGTGTGCCGGGGCACACTAGTGTGCCGTGAGCGATCATCAGGTGTGCCGTGGAAATTGGAACCCTGGGGGGGGAGAGTCTAGTGTGTTGAAGTATAAAAACCCTAAGAAACCTTCCTCGATAAAGGCACAAAATTACAAAAAACCCCCCTCCCCACCCGTTGCCTACTTGGTCTCTCCCTCTCCATGCATTGGGAAGGCCCGCCTCCCTTTCCCCAAGTAGAGACCTCCTCTTGCCTCCTGGGGGGTTCTGTGTGGGAAGTTTGGCCCAGTTCTATCATTGGTGGGGTTCAGAATGCTCTTTGATTGTAGGGGAACTATAAATCCCAGAAACTGTAACTACCAAATGTCAAGGTCTATTTTCCCTGAACTCCACCTGCGTTCATATTTGGGCATATTGAGTATTCATGCCAAGTTTGGTCCTGATCCAACATTGTTTGAGTCCACAGTGCTCTCTGGATATACGTGAACTACATCTCCAAAACTCAAGGTCAATGGCCACCAGACCCTTCCAGTATTTTCTTTTGGTTATGGGAGTTCTGTGTGGGAAGTTTGTGTCTTTCTGCCATTCCTCATATCCCACATTGAAGGCCTCCAGGAACGCCCAATGGTGGCTTACAAATGCACCAATAATCTCAGAAATTATTTGGTACATAATAACCTTTCTCCTTCTCCTGTGCATACCACCCTTAGCCCTGGCTCTCAACCTTGTTTACACTGCTCGATATGCAAGAATATCAGTACTAATAAACAAATTTACAGTCTCGCCAAGAACAGGTGGTTCCAGATTAGATGCTTTGGGACCTGTTCCTCTAAATTTTTAATTTATGGAATTTCCTGTGGGTGCTCTATGGTTTATGTTGGACAAACGAAACGAGAATTAAAATCGAGATTTATAGAACATCGTTCGAAAATAAACAGAAAATGTACTGATTCTGCCTTTTATACGCATTGTCTAAACAAGCAACATACTGCAGACTCTTTAAAAGTCAGAGTTCTTGAGAGAATCACTCCCAAACCTCATACAGATGGTTCCTTACAATTAAACAAAGCTGAATTAAAGTGGATAATCCTCCTCGATTCTGAGTGGCCACGTGGCCTCAATGACCCGGTCCATCTACACACCCTTCTCTCTTAATTATAAAAATCTCTTAATTGATATTACCATTACCCACGGGTCACCCTACTTCTCTGGAAGCAGGGTTAGGTCGGTCGAACCTTTCTAATTGGTATGTATACCTCTGAACCTGTATATGTACTCACTTTATTGTGCTATGTGTGACTTTGTATAGATTTTGATGTATGTTTATATATATTTCCAGTAAATATGGGACGCCATTATGCTATATAAACGCCTTGAAAAAGCCAAGCGGCGAAACGGTTTCCAAGCGGCCGAAAATAACAGCGAATGCTTTCCGTCGGCGATTCTACATCTACATCTTTACTAGGAGACGCCCATTGATTGTCTCCCGCGTCCTGGAATTTTTCCCTTGAATGCCCTCCATTCACCCGATCCTTTGAACTATCTTTCCTATTTTCCCATCTATGGATTTACAATTGATGTCCACCTAGGAGCACGGACTGTGCAGCACTACAGGAACTTTATTGCCCATGGGCTTTGAACTTTGGGACTCACATGTTGTGAAATATATTGCCTAGTTTGTTGGTCCCGGGGAATACCCCTGTTCCTGAGTGCTCAGGATTTGCCTTGCCTATTGGGTCCACCTCCCAGGTGCACGTATGTACTGAAATTGAATTATATATCTATATTTGTTTATTAGCCTTGTGCTTTTGTCTGTTACTCCTGTTTCTGCCATTCCTGCCAGGATATCTATGTTGTGTTCATCGAAACAGGCCCAGGTTTCACACTGAGTGTATAAATACATTTAAAAACATATTAACTATATGTATTACTGTGTTAGAGTGTCATTTTGTGTCATTTTGGTTGGTGGTGTGCCCCAGGATTTTGCAAATGTAAAAATGCCGCGGCTCACAAAAGGTTGGGAAACACTGATCTAAAGTATGTCTTGTAGGGTTTTTGTTTGTTTGTTTGTTTCCTTAGTCACTCTATTCAGCAGTCAAATTTCCAGAGAAACACTTTGGCCAATCTATGAGCCAGCTGTAGGAAACTTATGTCAGCAGTCCATTCCTTCAAGCCCATACATCTACAGATGCTGTGGATCCCTGATGCTATGGAGCTAAGGTTCACATCCTTCACACGCAGCCTCAGTCATGAAGGAACTCCTTTCTCGTGATCTGGTTCCAATAGCTAAAGGCGATCTGTGAGTGATGCCATCACTTGGGTAGAACAGATTGTGTGGGAAGTAGAGAACGAAAACGCATCTGCATTAATTGAGGTCTTTTATGCATTTATTCAATTAGTATTTGCAAAACGAGGAACGGAAAAATGTACAGTCAGCCCCTCTGTATCCATGGATTTGGCATTCCAAATGCCCCTAATTACAATTGGAAAATATTTTCTTAAACTCAAAAAGCAAACCATTTTACAATGCTGTTGTATATACTTTACTTCAAAAAACCAAAATCCGATGTTCCTGGTTTCTTTTTAATGAGAAGAAGGGGAAAGATATATACAGAGGTCCCTTGATACTAGACTTGTGCATGGAATTATTATTATTATTACACTTTATTTATTTATTTACTTTATATTATTTATAATATTACTAGCTGAACCCGGCCACGCGCTGCTGTGGCTTTCTCTCTTTCCTGTGTCCCAGTCTATATATGTGTGTTTTGTTTGTGTATGTATGTATATATATGGATTTGTGTCTATGTGTATATATGTGTGTGTGTGTACTTATGTATATGTGCATATGTATATGTGTGTACTTATGTATATGTGTGTTTGTATATGTACAGTATATGCGTGTAGATGTGTGTAAGTACAGATGTGTGTATGTATGTGTGCATGTGTATATTTCAGTGCATGTATATGTGTGTATGTGTGCATGTCTATATGTACATACGTGTGTGCATGTGGCAAAGACCAACAGTAACATCCCTTCCTGCCTTTTATACTTCCTTTCTTCCCTCTCCCCCTCATCCTTCAGCTTTTCTCTTCTCTCTGTCCTCCTGCCTCTTCTCCCTCCCTTCCTTCTTTCCTTTCCCTCCTTCCTGCCATTCCTCCCCTTTCTGTATCCATTCTCGCGCCCCTTGTCTCCCTCCCTCCATCCCCTCCCTCCCTTTTTCCCTTCCTTTTGCTAGTCCCTTCACCAGCTTCTACCTCTTGTATTGCCTTTTACTACCTGTCTGTTTTCTGTTCCTCCTTCCTGCGTGACCTCTTTCCTTCTTTCTTTCTGTTCTTCCTTCCCTCTTTCCCTGTTTCCTTTTTTTCTTATTGTCTTCCTTCCTTGGGTCTTTCCTTCCTTCCTTCCTTCCTTCTTTCGTTTCTTTGGGGAGGGGGGGTTAAGGAGGAGGCCGGGGGGTGGGAGGGGCGCTGTCCCCATTTGCTGCAGCAGAGGCTTCCAGAAGACACGGCTTCGCCGAAGACAACAGGCCCCCTTCCTCCTTTTTGGTCTTCCTCAGCCAGCACTGCCGCCAGCCATTCCCTTGCGATGGTGCTGGCTGATGAAGAGCTAAAAGGAGGAGGAAGGCCTGCTGTCTTCAGCCAGCACCACCAACATTCTGACACTCTAAACTGCCAGAGGGGGGTGGCTCCCAGCCTCTACATTCTAACTGAGGGAGTGTTTGCATAATGACTCTAATTGGCCAGCACCACCAACATTCCGACACTCTAAACTGCCAGAGGGGGGTGGCTCCCAGCCTCTACATTCTAACTGAGGGAGTGTTTGCATAATGACTCTAATTGGCCAGCACCACCAACATTCTGACACTCTAAACTGCCAGAGGGGGGTGGCTCCCAGCCTCTACATTCTAACTGAGGGAGTATTTGCATAATGACTCTAATTGGCCAGCACCACCAACATTCTGACACTCTAAACTGCCAGAGGGGGGTGGCTCCCAGCCTCTACATTCTAACTGAAGGAGTGTTTGCATAATGACTCTAATTGGCCAGCACCACCAACATTCCGACACTCTAAACTGCCAGAGGGGGGGTGGCTCCCAGCCTCTACATTCTAACTGAGGGAGTGTTTGCATAATGACTCTAATTGGCCAGCACCACCAACATTCTGACACTCTAAACTGCCAGAGGGGATGGCTCCCAGCCTCTACATTCTAACTGAGGGAGTATTTGCATAATGACTCTAATTGGCCAGCACCACCAACATTCCGGCACTCTAAACTGCCAGAGGGGGGGTGGCTCCCAGCCTCTACATTCTAACTGAGGGAGTATTTGCATAATGACTCTAATTGGCCAGCACCACCAACATTCTGACACTCTAAACTGCCAGAGGGGGATGGCTCCCAGCCTCTACATTCTAACTGAGGGAGTGTTTGCATAATGACTCTAATTGGCCAGCACCACCAACATTCAGACACTCTAAACTGCCAGAGGGGTGCCTCTACATTCTAACGTGGAGGATCATGGGAGTTGTAGTGCAAGGGGGTTGTGGGGATTTTTTGTTTTTTTGTATTTTTGGTTGTGTTGTTTAATTTTTTTATTTTTGGGGGGTGGTAAACATACCTCGTGGGGTTTTGTGTGTATGTGGGCTGATTTGGTGTGCTGCTTTGTGTGGTTTTGCTGTCTATAGGCTACTTAGGATGACAGCTCTCTTTTTATATATATATAGATTATTATTTATTTATTTACTTTATTTATATTTCACTCTTCTCACCCCGAAGGGGACTCAGAGCGGATTACAGGTACGCATACTAGCAGACAATTCCTGCTGTTCTTCACATACACAACACATATAGACGAACAGAGGCAAACTCTGGCCACCAGGGGGAGCTGACACATTCCTCATCTCTCAGCGTCCCTTGTAGTTCCTTCCGCATTCCTTAGCGTTCCTGGAGTTCTTTAATGGTCTCATAATTCAGTCAAAGTTTGCCTCCCCACTTAATGTGGTACCTTTATCTCCTACTTGACAGATGCAACTGTCTTTCGGGCTGCAAAGGTTGGCAGCAGGCTACACTTAAGGTCGAGCTCCCACCGCGACCTGGGCAGGCCTTGAACTCATGAGAGATCTTATGCAGCTGACACTTAGCCAGCTGTGCCACATACCCTGCCACCATCTCCAAGAAACGACTTGGGGCGGCTTACATGAGGCCAAGCCCAACAACACAGCAATAAAAAACAACAACAACACAGCAGCAAATAAAAACAATACAATCAATAAAACACATATAAACAGTAAGTACACAAGTTTAAAACCGTAGTGGCCAGGCCAAATGTCATATATTAAGATTTTTAAAATAAATAAACACTGGACGTGGACGGAAATAAGATGTATCTAGCAGAAGGATTTTAGTGTAACATGGAGAGATCAACCCAACAGGTAGTTAGAGTACATCTGAGGATATTTGCAGGGGATTGGTCAAAGCAGGACATTGTTCCCTTTATTCAGGGAAGGCACGTTGGAATAGCCGTGTTTTCAGGATCTGTTTCCTCCATTTCTTTTGGAACTTCATGTGCCTGTAATGGTAAGGCAGTGTTTCCCAACCAGTGTGCCGGGGCACACTAGTGTGCCGTGAATGATCATCAGGTGTGCCTTGGGAAATTGGAACCTCCAGGAAGGGAGGGGGGAGAGAGTATAGTGTGTTGAAGTATAAAAACCCTAAGAAACATACCTCAATAAAGGCACAAAATTACAAACACCCCCTCCCCACCCGTTGTCTACTTGGTCTCTCCCTCTCCATGCATTGGGAAGGCCCGCCTCCCTTTCCCCAAGTAGAGACCTCCTCTTGCCTCCTGGGGGTTCTGTGTGGGAAGTTTGGCCCAGTTCTATCATTGGTGGGGTTCAGGGTGCTCATTGATTGTAGGGAAACTATAAATCCCAGCAACCACAACTCCCAAATGGCAAGGTCTATTTTCCCCAAACTCTACCAGTGTTCACATTTGGGCATACTGAGTATTCGTGCCAAGTTTGGTCCTGATCCAACATTGTTTGAGTCCACAGTGCTCTCTGGATATAGGTGAACTACAACTCCAAAACTCAAGGTCAATGTCCACCAAACTCTTCTTGGTTGTGGGAGTTCTGTGTGGGAAGTTTGTGTCTTTCTGCCATTCCTGCCAGGATAGCTATGTTGCGTCATTGAAACAGGCCCAGGTTTCACACTAAGTGTATAAATACATTTAAAAACATATTAACTATCTGTATTACTGTGTTAGAGTGTCATTTTGTGTCATTTTGGTTGGTGGTGTGCCCCAGGATTTTGCAAATGTAAAAAGTGTGCCGTGGCTCAAAAAAGGTTGTTCTGGTGGGTGGGATGTTGAAGTCAAGGTCCTCCAGGTAAGAAACCCGCCTGCAATGAAAGCAAGCAGGAGCTGATCTTGGCTCCTGCTCTGCATGTAAGCATCACCGTTTAATCTTTTTTATGATCAGGGGTGGATTAATGCACTCGGCAGAGTAGGCGCCCGCTGAGACCGCCGGATCCACAGGGGCGCACCGCTGCTGGCTGGAGACTCCGCCTCCATGCCGGCTGGAAACTCCGCCTCCACACCTGCTGGAAACACAGCACACGCAGAGGCAAAGTTACCAGCTGGTGCGGAGGCGGAGTTTCCAGCATGCGTGGAGGTTCCACCTCCACGCATGCTTGAAACTCCGCCTCCGCGCCAGATGGAAACTCCGCCTTTGTGCCAACTGGTAACTCCGCCTCCGCGTCCACTCCAGGTTTGGTTTTTGGGGGAGGCGCCAACATAATCTTTGCCTATCATTTAACATTACCTTGGTCCCTCTCTGTTTATGACTCCCCCTTCCCCGTAAACAAAAAGAAAACCCTAATTCCTTGAAAATGACTACTAGTTACTAGGGGTGGGTATCTCCAATTTAAATACTTTGAAACCTGTTAATATTTCGTATTTGAAATTATTTTGACCTTACATCGACCCTCGGCGTCCAACCTGGAAGTGAAGTTTCAAAACCGAACCCGGGATCGCCATTTTTTATAAAGGTCACGTTATTAGGTCGTTTTTTCCCCTCCTCAGTTCTCAACTCACGAGAGGAGACTGGAGGGCAGCAGCACCCTCCTTTCTCCTCTCGCCAGCTGAGAGCTGAGGGGGGCGCTTCGGAAGCAGACCGGCCGAGCTTTCCTCCATTTCCCCAGGCTCTTCCTCACAAGCGGTGGGAGAACCTGGAGAATAGGAGGAAATTCCTCCGAATCTCGGAGTAAGTTCTCAACAGGGAAAGAGGACATGAGGGGATGCCCTCCGCCCCTCCTTCTCTATCAAGAACTAAACTGCGCCAAGCCTTGGCGCAGTTTAGATCTTAGCAGGGAAGGAGGAGCATCCGCACCTCCTCCTCTGCTAAGAACTAAACCGCGGCAAGCCTTGAAGTGCCTTAGTTCTCAGCCCTGCTGGCAAGGAGGTGCGGGTGCCCTCCCCACCTCCTTCCCTGCTGAGAACTAACAGGAAATAATAACGAATTTTCGTTAATAAATACATTTCAATAACGAAATGTTATGGAAATTTTTCGGAACAATTTCTATATCAAACCACCGATGACAATCCCCCCCCCCCCGCGCGCGAGTTTAGAAACAATTTTTTGATGGATCAACCACCCCTACCTCTCCTCTTGACTACTAGTTACCTGGAAGTGGAAAGCCTCCTTGAAATGCTTTGGAAAGAGTGTGTGGCTGGCTGCTGGCATGGTGCAGGACTGAGAGAGAAAGCGCTCGTGTGCCTGCTTGCAGCACTTCTCCTCCAGAGTAGACAGCTGAACTTCTAGCTAAAATATATAACCTTTCTCTAAGATCAGGCACTGTACCCGAGGACTGGAGGGAGGCAAATGTAACACCGATCTTCAAGAAAGGATCCAGAGGTGATCCAGGAAATTATAGACCAGTCAGTTTAACCTCAGTTCCAGGCAAAGTGATGGAAACCATTTTTAAAGAAAATATTACTAGGCACATAGAAGAACAGGCATTGCTGAAGGAAAATCAACATGGTTTCTGCAAAGGCAAATCATGTCTTACTAACTTGTTAGAATTCTTTGAGGGTGTAAATAAACACATAGATAAAGGGGACCCAGTCGATATTGTTTACCTTGACTTTCAAAAGGCTTTTGACAAAGTCCCTCACCAAAGGCTCCTAAATAAGCTCTTCAGCCATGGAATCAGGGGACAGGTCTTGTCCTGGATTGGAACCTGGCTAAACTGTAGGAAACAAAGGGTAGTAATAAACGGACATTTCTCTGGGTGGAAAGAGGTGAGAAGTGGCGTACCCCAAGGTTCAGTTTTGGGTCCGTTACTTTTTAATTTATTCATTAATGATCTGGATGTAGGAGTAAATTCTGAGGTAGCAAAGTTTGCAGACGACACTAAATTGTTCAGGGTAGTTAAAAATGAAACTGATTGTAAAGAGCTCCAGAAAGATCTCTCGAAATTGAGTGAATGGGCAACAAAGTGGCAAATGCATTTTAACCTAAACAAGTGTAAAGTCATGCACATCGGGGCAAAGAACCCCAACTACACCTACAAATTGATGGGGTCAAAGCTTTCCGAGACAAACCAGGAAAGGGATCTTGGGGTCTTGGTGGACAGCTCAATGAAGATGTCAACCCAGTGCGCAGCAGCAGTGAAAAAAAGCAAATTCTATGCTTGGCATGATCAGGAAGGGAATCGAAAATAGGTCGGCAAATGTTGTATTACCTCTCTACAAATCTATGGTAAGGCCACATTTGGAGTACTGTGTACAATTCTGGTCTCCGCACCTTAAGAAGGATATAACGGAACTGGAAAAGGTACAGAAAAGGGCAACAAAGAATGATCCAAGGGATGGAGCGGCTCCCTTATGAAACCAGGTTGCAACGCCTTGGTCTTTTCAGCCTTGAAAGACGGCGTCTAAGAGGTGACTTGATCGAAGTGTATAAAATCATGCATGGGATAGAAAAGGTGAATAAAGAAAAATTATTTTCTTTGTCACAAAACACTAGGACTAGAGGGCACTCCTGAAGCTCCAAGGTAGGAAAATTAGGACTAATAAAGGGAAATATTTCTTCACCCAGAGGGTCATTGGGTTATGGAACTCACTTCCAGAAGAGGTTGTGACAGCTGTCAGCCTGGACAGCTTCAAGGCAGGATTAGACAGATTCATGGATACCAAGTGTATCGGTAGCTACTGAAAAGGACATCCAAGTGCCACCTCGGAGTTGGTTGAGGTAGGCAGGATTTCCCTGGGTACTGGTTGTGGGGGGTCGGGAGCAGGTCAGGGTTTTGCCCTCCTTTCTGCTAGAGATCCCCGTGTACAACTGGTGGGCCACTGTGTGACACAGAATGCTGGACTAGATGGGCTGAGGTCCGATTCAGCATGGCTCTTCTTATGTTCTTATTTTAGCTTTAAGAACAAGACACCTCCTTAAGGTGTGCGTGCCCGCCTGCAGCCAAGCACCTCTAAACTAGAGTAGGAAAAAAACAGATTTAAGAATAAGAAGCATGTCCTTAAAGTGCACATGCCTGTCTGAAGCTGAGTGCCTCTCCCCTAGAGTAGAACAAGTAAGAAGCTTCCTTAAAGCACATGTGTCTGCCTACAGCCAAGCACCTCTTTTCTAGAGTAAGAAACAGCTTTAAGAACTTGCCTCCCTCAAATGCCTTGGAAAGTGTGTGTGTGTGTAGGCCTGGGAGAGAAAGCATGTGTGCCTGCCTGAAGCACCTCTCCTCTTGAGTAGAAACAGCTTAAATGCCTATAATGATGGGAAGGGGAGCCTGGGAACCTCCCCCCCCCCCCAATAATGGGCAGATAGAAAATGGATCTTTCGGTACCCCACACTGAAAACAGATATCTGCACTTCCAAAATCGGGAGGCTCCCAAAAATGGATCGAGGCCCCCACTGAAAGCCGGGACACTAAACGGATCAAAGTTTACCCCGATTGTACAAGCCTACTTAAGACCTGCTAGGGCTTGTTTCCAGGATGCCCGTTTGATATAAGGCATAAAGCTTCCAATTTGTACTATGCTATTGCAGTGTTTCCCAACCGGTGTGCTGTGGCACACTAGTGTGCCGTGAGTAACCATTAGGTGTGCCGTGGGAAATGGGAACCTCCAATACCCTTTCTTCCCCCTCCTGCTGAACACTTTCCTTCTCCACATGGGCTCCCTTCTTCCCAGCTTCGCTCTGCTTGCTTTGCCTCGCTTTGCTCACGCTGCCGTGAACGTGTTCAGGAGGGGAGGGGGGAGGAAGACGTGGGGAGAGTCTGCGCAGTAGCACCCGCATAAGTCCCGTCTTCCTCCCTCCCCCCTCCCCTCCTGAACACGCTCGCGCTTCCCCCCTGGATCAAAATGGCAGCAGAAGCAGCAGCGTGAGCAAAGCGAGAGAAAGCGAGCAGAGCGAGGCTGGGAAGAAGGGAGCCTGAGTGGAGAAGAAAAAGTAAGTGTTCGTCAGGAGGGGGAAGAAAGGGCACGTAGGGGAAGGGGGAGGAAGAGGTCTCTGTCAAAAGCTGGCATGGGCAAACTTGGACCTTCCAGGTGTTTTGGACTCCAACTCCTACCATTTCTTGCAGCCTCAGGCCCTTTTCCTTCCCCCCCCCCCTCAGCCACTTAAGCAGGGAAGGGCCTCAGGCTGTTAGGAATGGTGGGAGTTGAAGTCCAAAGCACCCAGAGGGCCGAAGTTTTCCCATGCCTGTTTGAGGGACCTTAAAGTGGTGAGCCTCCTTCCAACATTGTGATTCTGGATAGGAAACAAACAACAACATAGCATAACATTGTTTGAGTCCACAGTGCTCTCTGGGTGTAGGTGAACTACAACTTCCAAACCCAAGGTCAATGCCCACCAAACTCTTATAGTATTTTCTCTTGGTTATGGGAGTTCTGTGTGTATTACTGTGTGTATTTCTGTGTTAGAGCAGTGTTTCCCAACCAGTGTGCCATGGCACACTAGTGTGCCGTGAGCGATCATCAGGTGTGCCATGGGAAATTGGAACCTCCAATCCCCTTTCTTCCCCCTCCTGCCCCAGTGCTCTCTGGGTGTAGGTGAACTACAACTTCTAAACTCAAGGTCAATTCCCAAGCAAACCCTTTCAGTACTTTCTGTTGGTAATGAAAGTTCAATATGCCAAGTTTGGTTCAATTCCATTGTTGCAAGAGTTCAGGATGCTTTTTGTTTGTGTGTTAACTATAAATCCCAGAAACTGTAACTCCCAAATGTCAAGGTCTATTTTCCCCAAACTCCATCTGTGTTCACATTTGGGCATATTGAGTATTCATGCCAAGTTTGGTCCTGATCCAACATTGTTTGAGTCCACAGTGCTCTCTGGATGTCGGTGAACTACAACTCCAAAACCCAAGGTCAATGCCCACCAAACTCTTATAGTATTTTCTCTTGGTTATGGGAGTTCTGTGTGGGAAGTTTGTGTCTTTCTGCCATTCCTGCCAGGATATCTATGTTGTGTTCATCGAAACAGGCCCAGGTTTCACACTGAGTGTATACATACATTTAAAAACATATTAACTATATGTATTACTGTGTTAGAGTGTCATTTTGTGTCATTTTGGTTGGTGGTGTGCCCCAAGATTTTGTAAATGTAAAAAATGTTCCGCGGCTCAAAAAAGGTTGAAAAACACTGTGCTGTTGTGTAGAATGGGTCTTGATGCGCATCCGTGACTGTTGTGTTTTACTGCTGTCGCCCTTTTTGTCTGCTGGCAGAGAGAAAAGAGGGAGAGTGGCGAAGGGGAGCACAGAGAAGCTATTTGGAACACAGAGAACAGAAAAAATGGAGAACAGGGAAACAGTAATGCCATTCTGGAAAGGGAAAGGTTATTGGTGCCCCTCAACCGTCCTTCTGCCCATCCAACTAGTCTGGAGAGCCTTGGCAACAGAGGCCCTGGGTTGAAAATTACTGTAATGGTAAATGGCAGATCAGCGAGTAGGAAAACAAGACTTGAGTTCAATGGGGCATGTAGCTGAGAAAGCAGATATGCAAACACTGGAGGAGAAAAAGGAAATATACACTCAGATTGAGGGGGAAATATAGGAGAAAACAGAAAGTCATTGTTATGGCAGCATTGCTTTAAAAAGAAGGAAATGGATCTAAAAGAGAGAGGTTAGAAAATGTAAAGAAGGGTCAGATCTGGTTAGGTCTTGGAAGGGGAGCTGCCATGACATCCTAGATGTTGTAAACCAGTGCCACTCAGAGGGGTGTTCCCTGGACTGGTCTTGGCTTCTGGATCACTGGTTTCCACTCCAAAGAAAGTTTTCTGGAAAGGAGGGAAGAAGGAAAGAGTTCTGGTCAATGGGCACAAGTATAGGACAGATCGGGCACATCAGAAACATATATAATACTCATCCCATATATCACCGAGCCACAGAATACCCTAAATGTACTAAACTCCATCTGATCTTGGTAGCTAAGCAGGTTGAAACCCTTATTAGTACTAGCATGGGAGACTGTCAACGTACACCTGGTGTTGTAGGCCCATGTTTCCCAACCTTTTTCGAGCCACAGCACACTTTTTATATTTTCAAAATCCGGGGGCACACCACCAACCAAAATGACACTCTAACATAGTAATACATATAGGTAATGGGAATTTACCTTGAGTTTTGGAGTTGTAGTTCACCTACATCCAGAGAGCACTCGGGACCGGCGAAGCAGGCAGGAAGGAAGGCGCTGCGGTGGCGAGTAGGGAGCCGGAGGGAGGCCGAGAGCGGTTTCCCGTGCACCGGGGAGGAGGGAGGGGCGGGGCCCTGTGGGGAGCCACGAACAGAGAGAAAAGCTCCCCGCAAGAAGCAGGCCCTGCGGGAAACCGGGTTTGGCCAGCTAGTATCTTCCACTGGGCTCGCCAGAAGATGCTAACTGGACAAACCCGGCTCTCAAGCACGGCCTGGGCCGTGCGGGAAACCTGGTTTGGCCAGCTAGCGTCTTGCCGGAAGATGCTCAAAATTTGGGCCCTGCGGGAAACCGGGTTTGGCCAGCTAGCATCTTCTGCCAGGCTTGTCGGAAGATGCGAGCTGGACAAATTCAGCTCCCGGGCAGGGCCTGGGCCCTATGGGGAGCCATTCTCCCGGTTTGCGGTTCCACCGGGCTCGGCAGAGCCGCGAACTGGGAGAAAGACTCCCCGAGGTGCCCAGGTTCCCGCCTCCTCCTCCTCCTCCTCCTCCTCCGCCTTTCATTTTATTTTATTTTAGTGGTTTTTATTATTATTTTATAATAATTTTATTATAATAATACAATAATATAATAAATAAGATAATATAATGTTATATTATATTATAATTTCAATATATTATAATGTCTATATATATACTATAATACAATAATTATGATATTAATACTAATAATATATGAATATTTCTTGATATATTAATATGTTAATATTAATGATGTGTAATATATAGTAAATATAGTAAATAAATAAATAAATAAACAATGTAGATTAGAATGTAGTTCAGCCTTTAGGTGCGGGCCTCCATAATATTTTTTGGCTCTCGTGTGGCCCCTTGGAAAAAATAAAATCTACTCACTAGCTAACTCTGCTAGCTACCTGACCAATTTTCAGGCTTCTACTCTCTAACACTAACTCCCAGAACTGCGCTCTTACACTCCCTTCAGCAGACTGCCTCGCTGAACTGACAGACACTCTCTCTCACACACAGGATTTTTCAAAACTCCCCCTTTCAAGTCATTTTTTAATCTAAGTTTGGCTCCGCCCTCTCTCTACCAGCCAATCCTAACTCCCCTCATTTCCCTCCAGGCTTACTCTTAGGCACGCCCCTTTCTGGAAATGAGATCCAAGATGGATGCCCCCATGCAACTATCTAAAATGGCTGCCAATTTCTTGGGCCTACTTTTTCTAGGCTTTACCTGGCCTACCAGGTAGGGAATTCATCACATCAGGACTCCTCGATATATATATATATATATATATATATATATATGTGTGTGTGTGTGTGTGTGTGTGTGTGTGTGTGTGTAATGTTCAACGTAACTAAAAAACCATTGGACAAATTGTTGCCAAATTTGGACACAAAACATACTAATACTAACCCAAGGAGGAACCATCAGTCAAAAAATGCGATTTTGTCATTTGGGAGTTGTAGTTCCTGGGAGTTATAGTTCACCTGCAATCAAAGAGCATTCTGAACAGTAGGAAGCCACGCCTTGAGGGAACTCCAGACAAGAAACAATCAGGGATAGCTAATCATCACCTGTCAACAAAGGATTCACCCAGGCAGTAGGAAGCCACGCCTTGAGGGAACTCCAGACAAGAAACAATCAGGGACAGCTAATCACCTTTCAACAAAGGATTCCTCCGGTCAGTAGGAAGCCACGGTTTGAGTGAACTCCAGACAAGAAACAATCAGGGACAGCTAATTACACCTCTCAACACAAGATTCCCCCAGACAGTTGGCAGCCACACCTTGAGGGAACTCCAGACAAGAAATAATCAGGGACAGCTAATCATCTCCCAACAAAGGATTCCCTCAGGCAGTAGGCAGCCACACCTTGAGGGAACTCCAGACAAGAAGCAATCAGGGACATCTAATCACCTCCAAACAAAGGATTCCCCCAGGCAGTAGGAAGTCACACCCGGAGGGAACTCCAGACAAGAAACAATCAGGGACAGCTAATCATCTCTCAACAAAGGATTCCCGCAGATAGTAGGAAGCTACAACTTGAGGGAACTCCAGACAAGAAACAATTAGGGACAGCTAATCATCTCTTAACAAAGGATTCCCCCAGACAGTAGGATGCCACACCTTGAGGGAACTCCAGACAAGAAAAAATCAGGGACAGCTAATCATCTCTCAACAAAGGATTTCCCCAGACAGTAGGAAGCCACACCTTGAGGGAACTCCAGACAAGACACAATCAGGGACAGCTAATCATCACCTCTCAAGAAAGGATTCCCCCAGGCAGTAGGAAGCCACACCCTGAGGGAACTGAGAAGAAGACATGCCTTTAAGGAACGCCAGACAAGAAACAATCAGGGACAGCTAATCATCACCTCTCAAGAAAGGATTCCCAAAGTGACACCTTGAGGGAACTCCAGACAAGACACAATCAGGGACAGCTAATCATCACCTCTCAAGAAAGGATTCCTCCAGGCAGTAGGGAGCCACACCCTGAGGGAACTCCAGACAAGAAAAAATCAGGGACAGCTAATCACCTTTCAAGAAAAGGATTCCCCCAGGCAGTAGGAAGCCACGCCTTGAGGGAACTCCAGACAAGACACAATCAGGACATGTAATACACCTTGAGGGAACTCCAGACAAGAAACAATCAGGGACAGCTAATCATCACCTCTCAAGAAAGGATTCCCCCAGGCAGTTGGCAGCCACACCTTGAGGGAACTCCAGACAAGAAACAATCAGGGACAGCTAATCACCTCTCAACAAAGGATTCCCCCAGGCATTAGGAAGCCACGCCTTGAGGGAACTCAGGACAAGATACAATCAGGGACAGCTAATCATCACCTCTCAAGAAAGGATTCCCCCAGGCAGTAGGAAGCCACACCTTGAGGATACTCTAGAGAAGACACAATCAGGACATGTAATACACCTTGAGGGAACTCTGGACAAGAAACAATCAGGGACAGCAAATCATCACCTCTCAAGAAAGGATTCCCCCAGGCAGTTGGCAGCCACACCTTGAGGGAACTCCAGAGAAGACACAATCAGGACATGTAATACACCTTTGACAAGAAACAATCAGGGGCAAACTCACCTGTCAGACAAGACACAATTAGGACATGTATAGCACCTTGAGGGAACTCCGGACAAGAAACAAGCAGGGACAGCTAATCATCACCTCTCACGAAAGGATTCCCCCAGGCAGTTGGCAGCCACACCTTGAGGGAACTCCAGACAAGAAACAATCAGGGATGGCTAATCATCTCCTCTCAACAAAGGATTCCCCCAGGCAGTGGGAAGACATGCCTTTAAGGAACGCCAGACAAGAAACAATCAGGGACAGCTAATCATCACCTCTCAAGAAAGGATTCCCCAGGCAAGGTGCCACACCTTGAGGAACTCCAGAGAAGACACAATCAGGGACAGCTAATCATCACCTTCAAGGGAACTCTGGACAAGGCAGGGAAGCCACAGCTAATCAGGGAACTCAAGAAAGACACAATCAGGCATTAGGAACACCTTGAGGGAACTCCAGACAAGAAACAATCAGGGACAGCTAATCATCACCTCTCAAGAAAGGATTCCCCCAGGCAGTAGGAAGCCACACCTTGAGGGAACTCCAGAGAAGACACAATCAGGACATGTAATACACCTTGAGGGAACTCCAGACAAGAAACAATCTGGGACAGCTAATCATCACCTCTCAAGAAAGGATTCCCCCAGGCAGTAGGAAACCATACCTTGAGGGAACTACACCAGACAAGAAACAATCAGGGACAGCTAATCATCACCTCTCAACAAAGGATTTCCCCAGACAGTAGGAAGCCACACCTTGAGGGAACTCCAGAGAAGACACAATCAGGACATGTAATACACCTTGAGGGAACTCCGGACAAGAAACAACCAGGGACAGCTAATCATCACCTCTCAACAAAGAATTCCCCCATTCAGTAGGGTGCTACACCTTGAGGGAACTCCAGACAATAAACAATCAGGGACAGCTAATCATCACCTCTCAACAAAGGATTCCCTCAGGCAGTAGGAAGCCACGCCTAAAAACTGCGAGGCCATCAAATGCTAATCAAGGCGGCCAGCTGAAACATCCACACCTCCCTCCAACAGACAAGATCTCTTTCTCCCAGCCTGGATATTATTCCACAGATCTATAAACCTCCCTATAAGGCTAGTTTCCAGCAGGCCTGACAAGCTGTGAGGGTGCCTGCAGCTCTGGAAAGAAGAATGCTTCTAGAGAATGTGGGCATCAGAGCCTGGGAAACCCAACCCAGGAGGAGCAAGAATTCCTCTGGATGGAGAGTAAGGAGAGGGAGGGAGTGGTCTGGCATTAGCCCCGCCCCTTAGGCACAAGCCCCGCCTTTAAGGCCCAGGCCCCGCCCACGCCTGTTGTGATTGGCTGCCGGGGAGGCGGGGGTCTGCTCGGGATGCGGGCGCGCGGCTTCTCGCCTGTAGTCTGGCGCCGGGAGAGGGAGAGAGAGAGCGGCGCTGCTGCTTGTGCTGCTGCTGCTTGTGCTGCTGGGCTGGACTCGATGCTGCCCTTTGGGATCCGTGAGCTGCCGGCTATGGGGGACTCACCCTCGCCGTCGAGGCGCTGCGGGAAGAGGAGCAGGACCTCCTGGGTGTGGGCGCCGCTGGTGCTGCTGGTGGGCGCCGCGGGAGCGCTGCGAGGTGAGAGCCGGGGATCGGGTCGGGGCGAGTCCACAGGTGAACGAGGAGGAAGGGATCCTCTTGGGCTTGGGCCGGGCGTTGCGCAGGGGTTCCTCTTCCAACATCCCAGCAGGCCCCCGTCTGCACTGACTATTTCACCCGCTTCCAACTGGGGCAGCCAGCCGAAGCGAACTCCAAGGAAAGAAACTAAAAAAATCCCCCCCCCCCCCGTATTTTGGCATTGATGGGCTTCAAAGTGGTGGCCCCTTTGGAATCCACGCCCTGCACAGCCGCACCGCCGCGGGTCCGTCACTCCCGACTCCTTTTCCTTGCCTTCCACGCTGCTTTGGAACCGCGCCAAATGGTCAGTGTGGACCGGGGGGGCGAGCCTCCCCAGGACCAGAAGGGAGGCGTGGGAACTCGCATCCCGCTGCACGTCTGAACCCCAGGACCCGTGTTTTCTTATGACTGTTCGGATTCGTTGTGGCAGGGCCTTTCAGGGACTCCACAAAGGTGTGGAGATGATGACACAGCCCAAGTTGCGACCTTTGGGACTCTGTGTCCCACTTCTCCAAGGCGTTTTGCATGTGTGTGTGACTGAGAGTGTGTGTGTGTGTGTGTGTCTGCCTCACCTTGAGATTGGAGCTTGATGCTTGAATCCTCTCCTATATCTACATCTGCAACAATATATTATATAGTTATATATATATATATATATATATATATACTGTATACACACACACACATACATATGTATATATTACTATATACATATAGTAATTTAATATACACACATATGTATATATTACTATATGTATATAGTAATATATACACATGTGTGTGTATATTAAATTACTATATGTATATAGTAATATATACATATGTATGTGTGTATATATTAAATTACTATATACATATAGTAATTTAAATATACATATAGTAATTTAATATACACACACATACATATGTATATATTACTATATACATATAGTAATATATTTATACACACACATACACATATACATATTATATATAATATATATTATATATTATCTTATATATATATTGTTATATATATATACACATATACAATAATACACATATATAACAATAATATATATATATAAGATAATACATATTTATTATATAGCAATATATATATATATATATATATTAGTAATGTATAAAGCATTGTGTGTGTGTGTGTGTGTGTATATATATATATATATATATATATATATATAATATGATCAACCAGTGATCCAACATTGCGTTGTGAGAGGTTGTGTTGCCAAATTTGGGATCATTTGGATAGATAGATATACACATACACACGCTAATATATATAATATTATACATATGTATTGTATAGCAATATATACTGTATATAGTAATCTATATGTATATTCGGCCAGTGATCCAACATTGCGTTGTGAGACATTGTGTTGTCAAATTTGGGGTCATTTGGCCACATTGTTGTTTTTTTTGTTTTTTAGGTACTTATGACAAGAGCATATATATAGATATAGATATAGATAGATATAGATATACACACACACTCTCATATATATATATGATACATATGTATTATATTGCAATATATATATATAATAGTAATGTATAAAGTATTGTTATATCTATCTATCTATCTATATCTATATCTATCTATCTAAATATATTTCAACCAGTGATCCAACATTGCGTTGTGAGACGTTGTGTTGTCAAACTTGGGGTCATTTGGCCACATAGTTTTTTGTGTGTGTGTGTGTGTGTGTGTGTGTGTGTGTATATATATATATATATATATATATATATATATATTTCAACCAGTGATCCAACATTGCGTTGTGAGATGTTGTGTTGCCAAATTTGGGGTCATTTGGCCCTGTAGTTTTTTTTTGTTTTTAGGGTACTCACAATGACAAGACCATATAGATATAGATATACACACACACACTCTTTCTAATATATAAAATGTTATATGTATGTATTATATAGCAATATATATAATAGTAATGTATAAAGTATTGTATATATATATATATATTCAACCAGTGATCCAACATTGCGTTGTGAGATGTTGTGTTGCCAAATTTGGGGTCATTTGGCCCTGTAGTTGTTTTGTTTTTAAGGTATTCATGACAACAAGACCATACACACACACTCTCTCTCTCTCTCTCTCTCTCTGTGTATATGCAATACTTCTACAGATTTCTGTATATACTGTTGGACATATTGCATCTGTTACTGTTGCATCCCCAGCTTTCTCTAACAAGAGCTGGGCTGTTATTGTGTTGGCAAAGGCTTTCACAGCCGGAATCACTGGGTTGCTGTGAGTTTTCCGGCCTGTCTGGCCCTGTTCCAGAAGCATTCTCTCCTGACATTTCGCCCACATCTACGGCAGGCATCCTCAGAGGTTGTGAGGTCTGTTAGAAACGAGGCCAGTGGGGTTTATATATCTGTGGAATGAGGTCCAGGGTGGGAGAAAGAACACGTGTCTGCTCGAAACAATCAAAGCCAGCTTATACCTCCCAACAAAGGATTCCCTCAGGCAGGAAGCAGCCAGGCTTTGCAGCTGCAAGGCCATTCAATGCTCATCAAGATGGCCAATTGCAGCACTCAAACCTGCCTCAAACCAACAAGAGTTCTTGCTCCCACCTTGGACATTCCACAGATCTATAAACCTCACTTGCCTAGTTTCCTACAGTCCTCACAACCTCTGAGGATGCCTGCCATAGATGTGGGCAAAACGTCAGGAGAGAATGCTTCTGGACCATGGATATACAGCCCGGAAAACTCACAGCAGTGTCATTTGATACGACATTATAACGGTTCACATATTAATATTGCGGAACTATATTGAACTAAAAGGAATTTCTCTACTGTCCGGCCATGTTCCAGAAGCATTCTCTCCTGACGTTTCACCCACATCTACGGCAGGCATCCAGAGAGGTTGTGAGGTCTGTTGGAAACTAGGCAAGTGCGGTTTATATATGTCCAAGGTGGGAGAAAGAACTCTTGTCTGCTTTGAGGCAAGTGTAATCGTTGCCATTGACCACCTTGATTAGCATTGAATGCCCTTGCAGCTTCAAAGTCTGGCTGCTTCCTGCCTGGGGGAGTCACTGGTTGGGAGGTGTTAGCTGGCCCTAATTAATTCCTGTCTGGAATTTTTCCATTTTTTTTGGTAGTGCTGCCATTGACCACCTTGATTAGCATTGAATGCCCTTGCAGCTTCACAGTCTGGCTGCTTCCTGCCTGGGGGAGTCACTGGTTGGGAGGTGTTAGCTGGTCCTAATTAATTCCTGACTGGAATTTTTCCATTTTTTTTGGTAGGGCTGCCATTGACCACCTTGATTAGCATTGAATGCCCTTGCAGCTTCAAAGTCTGGCTGCTTCCTGCCTGGGGGAGTCACTGGTTGGGAGGTGCTAGCTGGCCCTAATTAATTCCTGTCTGGAATTTTCCCATTTTTTGGTAGTGTTGCCATTGACCACCTTGATTAGCATTGAATGCCCTTGCAGCTTCAAAGTCTGGCTGCTTCCTGCCTGGGGGAGTCACTGGTTGGGAGGTGTTAGCTGGCCCTAATTAATTCCTGTCTGGAATTTTCCCATTTTTTTGGGCAGTGTTGCTCTTTATTTGCTGTCCAGATATTTGTGTGTGTGTGTGTGTGTGTGTGTGTAGGCAACCAGATTTTGTTCATTTTCATGGTTTCATCCTTTCTGTTGAAATTGTCCACATGCTTGTGGGTTTCAGTGGCTTCCTCCTTGTTTTCCGACATGGTAGTCAGTGTGAATGTTGCAGTTGGCCACCTTGATTAGTATAGAGTGGCCTTGCAGCTTCAAAGCCTGGCTGCTTCCTGTTGGGTGCAGTATATTATTTGAGAACACAGAAATGCCATGAAAATGAACAAAAACAGTGGCTGCCGGTATTTAATCAACTCCAAAATTACGACAGTAAATAAAGAGCAACACTTAAAAACAAAAAAACCCAGGGGAATTCCAGACATGAAACAATCAGGACTGGGTAACACCTCCCAACAAAGGATTCCCACTATTAGTTATTTAAATATTATTATTTATATTCCACCCGTCTCACCCCACAGGGGACTCAGGGCAGATTGCAATGCATACATACAGGCAAACATTCAATGCCACAGACACACAACATATATAGACAGACACTCAGAGGCTATTTAACATTCCGGCTTCTGGCCCACCAGGCAAACATTCAGCTAGTTGCAATGCATACAGGCAGGGAGCTGTTGCAATTCAGGCAAACATTCAATGCCATAGATACACAACATATATAGGCAGACACTCAGAGGCTATTTAACTTTCCAGCTTCTGGCCACCAGGGGCTCTGTTGCAATCCATGCAGGCAAACATTCATTGCCATAGATACACAACATATATAGAGAGACACTCAGAGGCTATTTAACATTCCAGCTTCTGGCCACCAGGGGAGCTGTTGCAATGCATACAGGCAAACATTCAATGTCATAGATACACAACATATATAGGCAGACACTCAGAGGCTATTTAACTTTCCAGCTTCTGGCCACCAGGGGCTCTGTTGCAATCCATGCAGGCAAACATTCATTGCCATAGATACACAACATATATAGAGAGACACTCAGAGGCTATTTAACATTCCAGCTTGTTTTCATGTTTTCCCCAGGCCACCAGGGGAGCTGTTGCAATGCATACAGGCAAACATTCAATGCCATAGGCACACAACATATATAGACAGACACTCAGAGGCTATTTAACATTCCAGCTTCTGGCCACCAGGGGCTCTGTTGCAATCCATGCAGGCAAACATTCATTGCCATAGATACACAACATATATAGAGAGACACTCAGAGGCTATTTAACATTCCAGCTTCTGGCCACCAGGGGAGCCAGTAGCTTCCTCCTTGTTTTCCGACATGTTTTCCCCTGGCCACCAGGGGAGCTGTTGCAATGCATACAGGCAAACATTCAATGCCATAGACACACAGACACTCAGAGGCTATTTAACATTCCAGCTTCTGGCCATCAGGGGAGCTGTTGCAATGCATACAGGCAAACATTCAGTGCCATAGACACACAACATATATAGACAGACACTCAGAGGCTTATTTAACATTCCAGCTTCTGGCCACCAGGGGAGCTGTTGCAATACATACAGGCAAACATTCAGTGCCATAGACACACAGACACTCAGAGGCTATTTAACATTCCAGCTTCTGGCCACCAGGGGAGCTGTTGCAATACATACAGGCAAACATTCAGTGCCATAGGCACACAACATATATAGACAGACACTCAGAGGCTTATTTAACATTCCAGCTTCTGGCCACCAGGGGGAGCTGTTGCATTCCTTCATTCTTTGCATACTTCCTGGAGAGATGTTGTGGCCTCGTAAATCAGTTAAATTAGCCTCTCCCACAAAGTGGTACCTAAATTTTCCTACTTGACAGAGGCAACTGTCTTTCGGGTTGCAAAGGTCGACAACAAGCTACACAATTTGGTTGAGAGCTCACCCCGACCCGGGCAGGCTTCGAAGTCATGACCTTCTGTTCAGTAGAGACCTTATGCAGCTGACACCCAGCCAGCTGCGCCATAGTCCCGGTTGACTGAAAGGCCGCAGGTTCAAATCCAGGGAGCGATGTGAGCTCCCGATGTTAGCCTCAGCTTCATCCAATCTAGCAGTTCGAAAACATGCAAATGTGAGTAGATCAATAGGTATTGCTCTGGCTCCATGCTGGCCACATAAACCTGGGGGTGTCTATGGACAATGCTGGCTCTTCGGCTTAGAAATGGAGATGAGCACCAACCCCCAGAGTCTGACACAACTGGACTTAATGTCAGAGGAAACCCTTACCTTTTACTATGCAGAAAGTGCTGCCCTCAATATTAAAAAAAAATCATGAACAAATTTTGTGAAAACAGTGTAGTTTTCAAAGACTGAAAATTGTCAAAAGCTGCACCACAGTCGCTCGGTAATAAACAGCCAGGCTTTGAAGCTGCAAGGCCGTTCCATGCTAATCAAAAGGGTCCATAGCCACATTCACACTTGCCTCCAACAGACAAGAGTTCGTTTTCTCCCACGGATATATAAATTCAATTTTCCTAGTTTCCAACAGAGCTCTGAGGAGGCCTGCCATAGATGTGGGCGAAAAGTCAGGAGATAATGCTTCTGGAACATGGCCGTACAGCCCCAAACAATCCAGTGAGCTGTTCTGCTTTAAGGACCTTGGAGAGCAGCTCCATGCCAAGGGAAGTGAACTCTAAATGTGACTTGTGAGCAAAGAGCAGCCTCGGTTTCCCTGCTTGCCGCCTGATGGGGGGGGGGGGAACGCTGTTAATGCTCGGCTAACGGATTTTTTTTGAGATTGCCACAGTTGCACTTCACACCATTCTGGATTGGTTGAAAAACCTATGTTGTGGAATTGCTTTCAGGCGCTTAGATGAGAGATGGCGGGGTATTTTTAGCTTGGTTGCAGTCCTTCCCTTCTCGCGTTGGATGCTGCGCTTGCCGTGGTTTAGATTGAGCTGCAGCCAGAGCACTTAACCTCAGACCCTGACCCGTTCGGCTATAATATTACCTTTTGGGGAGTTGTTTTTGGAGCCACTTTGGAGAGCAACGGCAATCCAAAGAGGGTCCTCCGTTCCAAATATAAGATTGGTCAAAGTCATCAAAATAGGTATTTGTTTGTGAGATGATTTCATTGTTGGAGTCAAATCTCTTTCCGCCGAGACATTTTCTTCAAGTTTGGAAACAAAAAATAGTCACTCGGGACTAAATCTGGAGAATAGGGCGGATGAGGGAGCGATTCATATCCCAATTTATGGATTGTTGCCATGGCAACTGCACATGTGTGCACCCTTGCATTGTCCTGGTGCAAAATAACTTTTTCTTGGTCAAATGTGGTCGTTTCCCCCCCCAAATCCTCATTAAATCGATCCAATAAGTTGGCATAATATTCGCCATTGGTTGTTTTACCCTTTTGAAGGTAGTCAATGTGGATAATACTGCGTGCACCCCCAAAAAGGGTCCCCATTTCTTTATTGCCTGACAAACCCACCTTGGCCTTCTTTGGCGCCGATTCACCCCGAGAAACCCACTGTTTTGACTGCTGTTTGGTCTCTGGTGTGTTGTGGTGGATCCACGTTTCGTCCACGGTTTCGAAATGGCGCAAAAACTCATCCATATTGCGGTTGAACAACGCCAAACACTCCTGCGAAATTTTCACACGGTTGTGTTTGTGGTCGATTGTGAGCAAAGGCGGCACCTATCTTGCGGAAAGCTTTCTCATACCCAAGTGATCCTTTAAAATTGAAACCACTGAGCCACGTGAGATGCCTATGGCTCCCACAATCTCTCGCACTTTCAGTCTCCAATCGGCCAACACCATATCGTGAATTTTTTCAATTGTTTCGGGTGTTGAGACCTCAACTGGACATCCAGAACATTTGGCTTTTTCCATGCTTGTACGGCCACAACGAAATTCAGCAAACCACTTTTTTACCATTGACATTGATGGTGCAGAGTCCCCATAGTATTTATCAAGCTTAGCCTTGGTTTGAGTGATGGTTTTTTTCCGCAAAAAATAATGCTTAATGAGCACATGATTCTTTTACGCTTTTGAAGGTAGTCAATGTGGATATTACCACGTGCACCCCCCAAAATGGTCCCCATGACTTTATTGGCTGACAAACCCACCTTGGCCTTCTTTGGCGCCGATTCACCCCGAGAAACCCACTGTTTTGACTGCTGTTTGGTCTCTGGTGTGTTGTGGTGGACCCACGTTTCGTCCACGGTTACGAAATGGCGCAAAAATCCATCCATATTGCAGTTGAACAACGCCAAACACTCCTGCGAAATTGTGACATGATTGCTTTTGTGGTCGTTTGTGAGCAAACGTGGCACCTATCTTGCGGAAAGCTTTCTCATACCCAAGTGATCATTTAAAATTGAAACCACTGAGACACGTGAGATGCCTGTGGCTTCCACAATCTCTCACACTTTCAGTCTCCAATCAGCCAACACCATATTGTGAATTTTTTCAATTGTTTCGGGTGTCGAGACCTCGATTGGGCGTCCAGAACATTTGGCCGTGCTTGTACGGCCACAACGAAATTCAGTAAACCACCTTTTTACCATTGAAATGGATGGTGCAGAGTCCCCATCGTATTTATCAAGCTTAGCCTTGGTTTGAGTGATTTTTTTCCCGCAAAAAAAAGCTTAATGAGCACACAAAATTCGCTTTTTCCAATTTTCTCCTCCAATCACGCGGTAGTCTGCTATCAATGGCTGTCAAACACAAACTAAATGACACAGCTTGTTCAAATTTTGAAAGGAATCAACTGACAGGTGCCAGTTTTTTTTGGGGGGGGGGGATTGTTAAAGAACTGCAAAGTTTATTCAAACGATGTTCTAGGCGTGGAGGTTTCAGAGTTCAAAGCTTAGTTGGTTACAATATCTTCTTAGAGGCACATATCTTAAGGTTACAATACACTAACTATGGAGATGCAACTTGATACTACATAGCTGCACTCCCTGAACCAATAGCTCAGCAGTCTTTACACTAACTGCTTGTCCTTAAACCCAACTGCTTTCCTAGCAGTTTAAACACAGCTTTTCTTCTACTCTCTCACAGAGTAGAGTCAGAGTCTTTTTTTAAACATAATTTTTATTTATTTTTAACAATATACTGTATGTGAAATTACTTTGCAGTGAAAGTGGGTGAAAACATATAAAGGGATAGACAGTAGGAAAGGTTGCTGACAGATGCCTGTTGACAGGAGCAGTGTTGCCCTTTCAGTTCAGAGGCGGGAAATTCAAAAAGTCACGGACTTATTGACCCGACTTCGTATGTTTCGTTTACACTGCTTCGGCTGCCTCATCTTATAATAAACTCTCGGTAGTCCATTAAAGGTAAATTGAGAATTACAGCCTAATTTCATCGAAGGATAATTTCTCACGACAGTGCGTACTCGACGTTCCCTAGTTCTCTTGTTGTGATGCCACTGCCTATTTTTGGATGTATTTCTAGTCTGTATATATGTGCTCTACCTTACTCAGAATAGGTCTGCTTCTGGGTAAGTCTCCAATAGTTGTTTTGAATGGCTATTGTGGCGTAGCTGGCTGGGTGTCAGCTGCATAAGATCTCTACTGACCAGAAGGTCATGAGTTCGAGGCCTGCCCAGGTCGGGGTGAGCTCTCGATCAATTTGTGTAGCGTGTTGTCGACCTTTGCAACCCGAAAGACAGTTGCATCTGTCAAGTAGGAAATTTAGGCTAAATTTAACTGATTTCTGATTTAACTGATTAAATTGCCTCTATGTCTGTCTATAGATGTTGTATGTCGGTGGCATTGAATGTTTGCCATGTATGTGTGCATTGTGATCCGCCCTGAGTCCCCTGCAGGGTGAGAAGGGCGGAATATAAATGACGTAAGTAAATAAATAAATATTCATTCTTGTCTCTCTCGGCATTACTTCGCGCACGAAGATTCTTAGGAAGGACTCATCCCACGCTTTTTACAAGCGCGTTGATGACTAAAAAGGCCAATCTGAGATGGGCAAGTCCGGTTGCAGAAAGCACAGCAGAAAGTGAGGTTGTTTCCAAGTTGCGGTTCTTTCTGCGTTGTCGTTTCTCTTCGAGACCCGTTCGGCGTGTCTTCTCCAAAGTGGCTGCAGCATTGTGGATAGTGTACCTAAGGGTCCACCTCTCCCTATATTGTCCCCCCAGACCACTGCGTTCCCACTCCTAGAGATCCCGAGTTGCAGAAGCTTTCGCATGACCGCCACAAGGAGGAGAGCATTCCGCGTGATCGCGCCAACTCTCTGGAATGCTCTCCCGCCCGAGGTCCGCGCCTTGTCCAGTCTGTTGGCCTTCAGAAAGGCCTGCAAGACTCTACTGTTCAAACAGGCATTCGATTGTTAACCCCACGGGCTGCATTGTTCAACTGCAGACAATACAGGCCTGTGTAACTTGCCGTAGCCATAGTTGTCAATGTGATGAATTGTGTATATATGTAATTTTTATTAATTCTATTTTATAGATATTTTAGGTTATATGCGTTGTTTGGTATATGTGATTTTACCTGTATTTACTTTTATTCTAGTGTTGTAAGTCGCCCCGAGCCGCATGGGAGTGGCGACAGACAAGTTGAAATAAACAAGCAAACAAATAAATAAATAAATAAAATAGTGCGTCTCCATGCCTCCCGATGTGAGGCCAGGGTGGACCATTGTTGGTGATCAATCTGGCCGAGCCTGAGGTGTTGTTTCAGGGAGTCCTTGTATCTCTTTTTGGGGGCGCCTCTCTTGCGCTGACCCGTGGCGAGTTCACCATAGAGTAGTATCTTTGGGAGGCGGTGGTCCTCCATCCTAGAGACGTGCCCTGCCCAGCGCAGCTGTGTTCTCAATAGCCTGGCCTCAATGCTGGTGATCCCTGCTTGCTCAAGGACAGCAACATTCGTCACATAGTCGGTCCAGTGTGCTGTATATTTAGGATTGTGCGAAGACAGCGCTGATGAAAGCGTTCGAGGAGTCATAGGTGTTGGCGAGAGGTGACCCATGTTTTAGACCCGTAGAGGAGAATAGACAGTACGATAGCTCTCTACACACCGATTTTGGTGCTTTGCCTCAGGTGCTTGTTGCTCGAGACTCTTGTTGCTCAAAGCCTTCCGAATGCACTCTATGCCTTTGCTAATCTGTGTTCTATCTCTTTGTCAATCTTTGCGTCTGAAGAGATGGTGCTTCTCAGGTAGGTGAACTGCTGAACGGACTGAGGCACAGATGTGCCTATGCTGATGTGGGGATGATGGTGTTCTTCCTGTGGTGCGGGCTGGTAGAGGACTTCCATTTTCTTCAGGCTGATTCCCAGCCCAAACAGTTCTGCAGCTGTTGCAAAGCAGGATGTTAGGAGCTGCAGGGTTGGTTCTGAATGGGTGACAAGGGCAGCATCGTCGGCAAAAAGCAGCTCGCGGACTAGATAGTTTAGAGTCTTAGCGCGAGCCCTCATTCTTGTACATTACAGTCTATTCATACAAATTCTTAGGTGGAGATTTTCCCATCACCGGCTTCTTGATATTCTCCCCAGCCCAGAAGCCAGAGTTTCAAGCAGGGGTGTTTTGCTTCTGAGCAGCGGCCTTCCCCTTTTTCTAAATCGGGTGGTGTAAATATCCTAATGTTTTGAATACAGCCTGTTCCTCCCACATCCCTTCTTAGCACTTAAGTGAGAAGTGGCGAAGGAGGAGTGTTGACAATTATGCCGGCTGAAAGGGGCACAAGCCAGGCAGGCTCCTGAACACTCCCCTTCATCTGAAAAGTAGCTTGCACCCTGCAAACAGGAATTAATATGTTAGCTTGAAAGCCTGATGCTCAATGTTCATTCTGAGGATGGGGGGCAGGCCCGAAACCGTACCCGATAATTTCCATGTCTGCCTCGAATCCGTTACTGCAGTGTTTCCCAACCAGTGTGCCGTGAGCGATCCTCAGGTGTACCGTGGGAAATTGGAACCTCCAGGAAAGGGAGGGGGGAGAGTCTAGTGTGTTGAAGTATAAAAACCCTAAGAAACCTACCTCGATAAAGGCACAATATTACAACCACCCCCCTCCCCACCCGTTGTCTACTTGGTCTCTCCCTCTCCATGCATTGGGAAGGCCCGCCTCCCTTTCCCCAAGTAGAGACCTCCTCTTGCCTCCTGGGGCTTCTGTGTGGGAAGCTTGGCCCAGTTCTATCATTGGTGGGGTTCAGAATGCTCTTTGATTGTAGGGGAACTATAAATCCCAGCAACTACAACTCCCAAATGTCAAGGCCTATTTCCCCTGAACTCCATCTGCGTTCATATTTGGGCATATTGGGTATTCATTCCAAGTTTGGTCCTGATCCAACATTGTTTGAGTCCACAGTGCTCTCTGGATATAGGTGAACTACAACTCCAAAACCCAAGGTCAATGCCCACCAAACTCATATAGCATTTTCTCTTGGTTATGGGAGTTCTGTGTGGGAAGTTTGTGTCTTTCTGCCATTCCTGCCAGGATATCTATGTTGTGTTCATTGAAACAGGCCCAGGTTTCACACTGAGTGTATAAATACATTTAAAAACATGTTAACTATATGTATGACTGTGTTAGAGTGTCATTTTGTGTCATTTTGGTTGGTGGTGTGCCCCAGGATTTTGCAAATTTAAAAAGTGTGCAAAATCCGAAGGTTGGGAAACACTGCTTTATAATATTATTATTATTAATTACTATTATTATTATTCAAACTTCTATCACCGCCACTCCCCGAGGGCTCGGAGCGGTTCACAAGCTTGACATAAAACAATTCACACATAGACAGTACAACAACGACAGACAATGACAAACAGTCCAGTCCTAACAGGGCACCGTCTTGCCATCAAAAGGCGGAAGACTATGCGGCCTTAACAGGATCACCGGTGGCTTACCACCAGCAGATTCAATAGCCTGCATATGACCCCTGAGGAAGGGAATGGCAACCCACCCCAGTATTCTTGCCATGGAAACTAAATAGATTGGTGCAATCAGATATATCTTGGCATATCATCGAAAGATGGACCTCACAGGCACGGCAATAGCTGTCATATATCACATTTAATCTATATATGATTAATTAGTTTCCCCCTTTTTCCTGGGAAAATAGCTAATAGCTATAAGACATTTTTTTCTGGCTTTGGATAGTGCTCTTGTACCTATGGCACTGCCTGAATTCATCTTGTGGTGTCTCTTGATTTATGATGATTAAGAATACCCAACTAACATATTCAGTGAAGCGTGTGAGGCTCTTTGAGGCCAGCCAGGTACTGGAGTACAATTGCCTTCCTTTCTCTCTCTCCAGATTTTGATTAAACAATACCAAGGACAGGCACATCTGTTAAACTTTTAGAAAAGTGCTTTATGGCTCTTCTTTGACCTCTCCCTTCAGTCATCCTGGGAAAGAAGCTCCTTTGATTCTCACTTTGCAGAGAGAAATAGTGTTCAAGGCAGGCCCGGATTACCCATAAGGCCACCCTAGGCCATGGCCTATGGGCGTAAGCCATGGGGGCAGATTCACGGACCTTATCCCTCCTCCTCCGTTCACTGGTAATCCCAGCCCGGCTCAAGCGCCGCCCCCATTGGCTGCCGCCGCCGCACTAGCTTTTCCTGCTGCTGCTAAGGCATAGCAGCAGCAGGAGGAGTGGCGCGGCAGCGGCAGCCAATGAGGATTGCCCAGGGCGGCGCTTAGCAGCTAAGCACCGCCTCAGGCGCCCCCATTGGCTGCCGCCACCACACTAGCTTTTCCTGCTGCTGCTAAGGCATAGCAGCAGCAGGAGGAGTGGTGCGGCAGTGGCAGCCAATGGGGATTTCCCAGGGCGGTGCTTAGCAGCTAAGCACCGCCTCAGGCGCCCCCATTGGCTGTCGCCACCACGCTAGCTTTTCCTGCTGCTGCTAAGGCATAGCAGCAGCAGGAGGAGTGGTGCGGCAGCGGCAGCCAATGAGGATTGCCCTCATTTGATTCTCACTTTGCAGAGAGAAATAGTGTTCAAGGCAGGCCCGGATTACCCATAAGGCCACCCTAGGCCATGGCCTATGGGCGTAAGCCATGGGGGGGGGGGCAGATTCACGGACCTTCCCCCCTCCTCCTCCGTTCACTGGTAACCCCAGCCCGGCTCAAGCGCCGCCCCCATTGCCTGCCGCCGCCGCACTAGCTTTTCCTGCTGCTGCTAAGGCATAGCAGCAGCAGGAGGCGTGGCGGCAGCGGCAGCCAATGAGGGTTGCCCAGGGCGGCGCTTAGCAGCTAAGCACCGCCTCAGGCGCCCCATTGGCTGCCGCCACCACGCTAGCTTTTTCCTGCTGCTGCTAAGGCATAGCAGCAGCAGGAGGACTAGCGTGGCGGTGGCAGCCAATCGGGGTTGCCCGGGCAGCGCTAGCAGCTAAGCACCGCCTCAGGTGCCCCCATTGGCTGCCGCCACCACGCTAGCTTTTCCTGCTGCTGCTAAGGCATAGCAGCAGCAGGAGGACTGGCGTGGCGGCGGCAGCCAATCAGCTAAGCACCGCCTCAGGCGCCCCCATTGGCTGCCGTCGCCGCGCTAGCTCCTCCTGCTGCTGCTGCTACGGGTCCCGTGGGGCATGCTGGGACCCGTAGTTCTTTGGGATCGCAGGACACGCGTTCCCGGCGTGGGGAGGAGCCTCAGCGGTGCGTGGATGGATGTCGGGGGAGAAGAGGAGGAAGGGCTGAGAGGGAGCAGGGGGAATGGGGATAGGCCTCTCTAATGCGACAGCACGAGGCAGGGGGGGGGTGTAATTCCAAACGGTGGCCTAGGGCGCCAAAAGGTGTTGATCCGGGTCTGGTTCAAGGATGGCTGTTGTGAAGAGGTTACTTCTCCCTGACAAGACTGAGGCTTTTTTTTTACTTCGGGCAGGGTGGACCTTCCTTTACAATCCCACCACTGCCACCAATGTGGAGAAGTGACCGTTTGACCACTGTGGCCGGGCAGGCTTCCATTTTTTAATCCTAACCTTGCCACCTATGTGGAGAGGTGATGTTCCAACTGGGGTTAACTGTGACAGGCAGGGCAGGATTACCCATAAGGCCAACTGTGACGACTTGGGCTATAAAGCTTGGAGGCTTTAACCACTTGGAACGCTACCACCAACCTAAAAATTGTTTTTAGGATTTCTTTAAAAATAATAGTTAATCTAGGCTCCTAAGGTAAACTAAGAGGATTGTTGAGGTAAGAAATTTTTCCCCCTTTCCTGGGAACGTGGGAAGGCTGGAACTGGCACACACTGAGGTAATGAGGCACACTGAAAGCTTTCTTGTAAAGTTAACAACAATGATGTTTATTAAATTAACAAATAGATCTTGAGAGCACAGATGCATAACGGTTATACAGAATGGTACTAGAGCGTGTTGGTTACTGAAGATTGCTTTCTTAACTTAGTTACTAAACTACAGTTCAAAACTTGTCTCTCTAAACTCCCTCACTCTAATATTCAAACTAGATGTGAGTAATCTTCAACTAACTAACCTAGTTTGTTCCCTGAGCTAACACTCAGTCTTCCAGAAGCACCCTAGCTACTAACTCTTTCCTAGAGTTTTCCTATAGCTTGCTTCTCCAGAGATGTGAGCTAATCTCTAAGCCCTAGATATTCCAAAAGCCTGTGACTGACTGCCTGTCAGCTGCACACAGAACTTTTCCTGTCAGTTTTACAAGACAACTGTCCTCTCTGACTGCTCACACTCAGCTCTGCCAAGAGACTGCTTTCTCTCCCAGCTCTGACAACCGACTCCTCAATAAGCTACACTTCTTTCCCTTTCAAGCAGCTCGGCTCCTCCCCTCAACTCTGAGCCACTCCCAGACAGCTTTCTCTCTCTCACACTCCCTGAGAAGGATCCAAGCCACTCTCCCTTTCTTGGCTATCCTGTTTTACCATGGATGCCAAACTGCTATGCTGGTCTAGGCCTAGCATAAAATGGGTGAGTCCTCACACCAACCTAGGCCATGGCCTAGGGGTGCAAGCCGAGGGGGGCGCGCAGATCAAGGACCAAAATAATAATAAAAATGTTGAAACAAATAAAAACGCAATGCGCATGGAGATGAGGAAGGAAGGATACCGGAGGTCCTCCTTTTCGGCAGCGCCCCTGCCCCTTCCTGAATACTAGCTCCTCCCTGTATTGTTGCACAAACGGCGTATGCGCAGGGGTTCTCGACACTGGTGTCGATGTCGACAGGAGGAACAATTAACTCCCTCGATGCCGACAGCATCCACTTGCTGGCTCCTTCAGTGCAAGTACAGGAAACTCCATTGCACAGTCTGCGCATGCCCTAACACCATGAAAGCTGGTATTCCTCCTCCAACACAAGGAGGAGACTCCTCCTTACTGGAGAGAGAAGTGCAACTGCCGGCTACGGCACATGCGCAAACCCCAGTACAGGAGAGAAGCCCAACGCGACAAGCCCCGGTATCTGGGAGAAGCGCGGCATCGGTACAGCTGCTGACTACAACACATGCGCAATCCCCGATACTGGGTAGGAGCCAAGTGCCTCAAGCCCCAGCATCGGGGAGGAGGCTCCTCCCCCCATGCCTGCATCCATAGTGCCTGCCAAGAGGGAAACTCCTGTGGCGGACCTAGTGGGGCCACACCGGGAGAGCTGGATGTGGGGCCCTAAGGGGGACGAGCGGATGAAAGGATGTGGGGTGTTCAGGGTGCGGTAGAGGTTGTCTTAAAGGGGGCGTAATTCCAAAGTGTGGCCTTGGACGCAAAAAGGTGTTAATCCAGGCCTGGTGATAGGGCAGTCTTCCTTTTATTTACCACTGCCCCAATGTGGAGATTCTTTCCACAAGCCACTTGTGGTGACTCCCTGTGGCAGGTCACCCTATTATACTCTAGGTTTTCTTGCTGCCACCAATGTTCCCAAATGACTTTCCTTTCAAACAGAGAAGGAGAAAGTGACTTGGTTGAAGAAACGGAAACTTAGTTTATTGTTAGGATTCTTTCAAAGCACAAAGACTTGGCACTCTCTCCCGGGCGGGGGAGAGTGCCGGCTGCCTACCCTGGATGGCGAGGCATTATGCCCGTCATCGTCGGTAAAAAGTCTGGGGGTTGCAGCATTAGGAAGGTTGAAAAACACTGTTGTAGACTCATATAATCTAGTTCAAAGCAGATAATCTGGATTCAGAAACTGAATTATATGGCAGTGTAGATCCAGCCCTAGAAGATCTCCAAAGGTCTAGTATGCAGACTAACATAAACCTTCAAATAGCCTGTACCAGAGGTGTTCCTGGGCGATATTAATAATTAATTAATTACTTAATTGAGACGTTTGGAACGATGACGATGCAACTGCTGTGATTGAGCCTCCAGCTGCGACTGATAGTAGTGATTCAGAAGACTGATGGCTCGGCATCTGGGGAGAGTATGGAACTGGGTGGGGCTGTTTGTAACAGGAGTACTGGTGTTTGCAGAAAGAGGCTTACTCATGAGTCAAGTGAGTCAAGTGAAGAGGATCACTTGCAACTCAAGAGAGTCAAGCAAATAATTACAGCACCTACAGACTCTGAGACATTTGAGGGATTCTCTGGGAATGATGGGAGTCAGAGTACAGAGGACATTTCTACTGAAATGGATTGGACTCAAGTAAGAGAAATTCAGAGGGCTTGTGAGGAGCCCACAAGTTCAGACACCTGAGTAGGATTCACTGATGATCAGGATTGGCCCTCAGAGTCCCCAGACAATGGGGGGGATGTTCTAGGTCTTAACCACAGGTGGAAATCTTGGAGGGTCAGTCCAAGGGCAGCAGCTGCTGGGAGAGTAACACCTGAGGATGATGACAGGGCGTCGACCTCATCAAGTGGATCTGACTTGTAGTGAGCTTAGAAGGTGGGCATTTTGGGACTAACCTCTGTGGCTAGCAAGGAGTTGCCTTTGGATCCTAGGACTCTTGCATCCTGTCACCTTGCATCTTGAAGCCTTGATTCCAGACTGATTCTGCTGCTTCCTGTGGTGGGGTTTGAACTTTCAAACAGTTGGACTGTGAGATGTGTCTTCGCTTCTACGTCTATCTCCTCTCCTTGACCTTGGCCTGGCTCCTGGATTATGTCTCTCCTACGTCCCTTTGGATACCTTCTTGGAAAACCCTTTGATGACTTCAATGCTGATGACCTTGGATTGATTCTGACGACGACATCTTCTCTGCTGCCCTCAGAGTGCCTTTCTCTGTTTGTTTTGCTTTGATTTTGCTAAAGAGTTTTGGCGTTTTGAATGCAGGCTTTTTCTCCCTGTTTGTTTTCATGCCGGTTAAGGCTTCCTTTTGTGAGCGTTTTCACTGACCATTAAGTGCTTTTGTTTTGCAAATACTTATCTCCAGAGACTCTGTGAATATTAAAACAAACTATTTACACTTCAGTTGGGTTTGGTTCTCTGAACTGGTGTCTGCTGCGACAGCAACGGAAACCGATTTCAATAATGAGATGCTGAGATTTGTAATTTATATTTTAACTGTGAATATTTGCTTTTATATGATTGTTTATTAAGTGTTATGTATGTTATCTGTGGGCATTCATTGTCATGTGTGCACTGCTTCGAGTTGCCTTCGGGCTGAGAAGGGCAGTATAGAAATATAGTAAATAAATAATAAATAATATTAGGTAAGTCTCCCCCCTTAAAATTAGGTTAAACTAGCTGAGGACCCGGCGGCGCCTGGGTTGTTTGAGGAAGGCATTGTGTGGCAAGGTTGGTTCCTATTAGATGTTTATGTGGCTTGCAGTGGTCTCAGGAACTTAGTGAAGGTACTGCAAGTCCCATTGGCCATGGTCCATCCCCCTCCAAACAGTACCAGAATGTAGAGTGGGTCATGGGGGCTGTGTGTGTCACATTTGGTCTTGATCATTCTCTGGATGAGGGTTGCAGCGGTCTCTGGAAGTGAGGGAAGGTACTGGAAGTCCCATCATCCATGTTCCCCAGTTTTCCAAACTGCACCAGGATGTAGGTTGGGTCATGGGGGCTCTATGTGCCAAGTGTGGTCTTGATCAGTCATTGGATGAGGGCCTAGTCAGGAAAATCAAGTTGAGGAAGCCTAACAATATCCCATGAAATGAATTGGGTGAAGGTACTGCAAATCCCATCATTTGTGAGCCATTGTGCCGTAAACCGCAGCAGGTTTGTAAAGTGGGCCATTGGGCCTCTGCCAAGTTTGGTCCTGATTTGCCATTGGTGTGGGCCACAGTGTTCTAAGGAAGTGAATTAAAGTACTGCAAGTCCCATCATCCATGGTCCATCCTCCCTCAAACTGCACCAGGATGTAGGGTGCATTTTGGGGGGTCTGTGTGCCAAGTGTAGCCTTGTTCTGTCATTGTTGGGGGCCTAATCAGGAAAATCAAGTTGAGGAAGCCTAACAATATCCCATGTGCTGAGGCCTAGTCAGGAAAATCAAGTTAAGGAAGCCTTGCTGTCAATTTTGGGCCTGGTCTGTGATTTATAGGTGCTACAGTGTTGTTTGGGAAGCGAATGATGTGAAGGTACTGCAAATCCCATCATTCGTGGCCCATCCTGCACTAAACCACACCAGGTTGTGAAGTGGGCCATTGGGCCCCTGTTTGCCAAGTTTGGTCCTGATCCGTCATTGCTGTGGGCCGCAGTGGCTGACTGCCTGAGGCCTTTTCTTTTCCCTCTGAGTCACTTTAGAATGTTGGAATGTGGTTGGCCAATCGGAGTCCTTTATGCAAATACCATTTCAATGGCAACCAATCCCCTCTGTCTGGGGCTGTAGAACGTTGGAGTTCCGAGGCTGGCCAATCAGAGCCCTTTATGCAAATAATCCCACAGTGGCAGCCAATTGAAACGCTGGCACATATTCCTCCCTCCGCACCACTGCCCACAAACACTGACTTTTATTATATACATAGATTATAATCTTGTTCTTTTATGGCTCAATGATATAAGGTTTGCACAAAGGAATGTTCCAGAAATAAAGTCTGTCGCATGAATTTATCTTTGGACTTTGGTGTGAAATTCACACTCGTTTTTGTTTGCTTGTATTGTTCCTTAGCCGAACTCAATATTCTCAGTGGTTGCTTTGCTTCTGCTTGAAACAGATAATGCCAAACCAGCCAACTCTGTTGGACAGAGTACTTTGATTGAATTTTATGGATAGTTTTTTGGGGGGGGAAAGTATCGGAATGGGATGTTCTACATGCTGCGAGGATAGAAATGGAGAAATGCACAACTCCTGCTGTTCTTGGAACAGAAAGCGACGAATGCTGTAGAGTTGACCTTGAAAGCAATAGCCAGCATGGTAGAATGGTTGGAGTATTTGACTATGACTTGAGAATTTCAGTCATGAAATGGACTGGATCAATTTTTCCCCTCCCCTGTCCGTCTGTCTCCCCACGGAGAGGAAAAAGACAACGTTCCCTGCAAGGCAAGGAATGGGATATAAATGCCTTCCTATGGTGGGGAAAAGGTAGGATAGAAATGAAACAAAATCATGGGGTTGCTGTGAGTTTTCCCAGTTGTATGGCCATGTTCCAGAACAAGGGTGGGCAATTATTTTTTCCAAGGGGCCACACGAGAGCCAAAAAATATTATGGAGGGCCGCACCTAAAGGCGGAACTACATTCTAATCTACATTTATTTATTTACTATATTTCCTATATATTACACATCATTAATATTAACATATTAATATAATCAAGAAATATTCATATATTATTAGTATTAATATAGTACAGGGCTGTCCAACTGGTGGCCCTGGGGCCGGATTCCAGGTCACTGCCTGACCTGGGGGCCGCCCCGCCCGCCCCGCCCCGCCCCCAGCTTTTTAAAAAAGCTTTGGGAAAGAGGGAGGAGCCACGGGCACCCCTCCCTTCCAGGCAGGAGGAAGCAGATGAAGCTGGCTCCTCTCTGCACCGCTTCAGCTCCTGCTCAGGATCGCTGAAAAGGAGGACGGAGGCCCCGCCGGGGACCCCCTCCCAGGCCTGGGACGCGCTGCAGCGGCTGAAGCCGGCGCTGGCTTCAGCCACTCCGGGATGCCTTGGCGCCGTGCCTTTCCCCCCCCTCCGGGGACCCCTCCCTCCTCTTGCAAGGCTTTCCCTGGCGCGCCGGCGAGAGAGGGAAAAGAGGAAGGTGCAGGGAGGAGGAGCTAGCCCTCTTCCTCCTCCTTAGGACCAGGCAGGGCCTGGGCTCACGGCGGATGCCTGGGCTGGGGCGGGGGCCTGAGGGTGGGCAGGAGGAGGAGCGGCCCACTTCCTCCTCCCTGCCCCTCTCCCCTCCCCCTGGACCCATTTTTAAAAAAAAATTAGAATTTTTTTAAAAAGTATATATCAGGGCTGGAATAGCGGGGCCGTGCCCAGGGGCAGGGCCGTGCCCCCCAGCCCCTTCCCTACGGCCCCCTAAGCTTTTTAATAAAAAATTAAAATATTTTTTAAAATTTCCCACTTCCGGGTTTCGGAGCAAGCATCGCGAGACTACGGAAGCCACACGGGATTTCACTCTCAATGCGAAATCTCGCCTGCATTGAGAGCGAAATCCCGTGTGGCTTCCGTAGTCTCGCGATACTCCTGTTGCCGAAATCTCGGCTACTTCATCCCTGCGGCCCACGCAGACGCGATTTGGACCTTCCCGGCTGCTGCCTCGGTCGGTCGTCGCCTCTGCTCGTGGTCCGGCTGCTCCTGGATCCCGCACGTTTGGGAAGGTAGGCTAACCTTTATGTTATTATTATGTAATTGTGTATTTGAGTGCCCACCCTGCATTTAATGTTAGTAAAATATTATATTTGACTGTATAGATGCCCCTTTTGAATTCCCACCCTGCATTTAATGTTAGTAAAATATCATATTTGACTGTATGCATGCCTCTTATGAGTAGTAAGCTGGGGGCGGAGGCAGGGGCGGAGCCAGGGGCAGACCCTACGGCCCCCCCCCAGGTCATCAGTGACTGGAATTCAGGCCCCTGGGCCGGTAGAAGTTGGACAGCCCTGGTATATATATATATATATATATAGACATTATAATATATTGAAATTATAATATAATATAATATAACATTATATTATATTATTATATTATTATTATAAAATTATTATAAAATAATAATAAAAACCACTAAAATTAAATTAAATTAAATTCAAGAAGACAAGGTGCGAACCAAGATGGAATGGCCCAATGGACCCAGCCCAGAAGATGGCAAAGTGGACCCAGCCGCCGCCGCAACAGAGGAGAGCAGAGCAGCAGGCGATCGGAGGCTGCAGGCCTCCGCCCACTCTCGCCCCCAGCCGTGCCCCAGCTGATCGCCCTGCTATGGAGTGCCTGCCATCCCTGGAGCGATCCAGGCCTGCAGGGAGCAGTCAGCGTGTGGTGGCTGATCGCCCTGGCCATCCGGAAGACTTGATCGTCTTCCGGATGGCCAGGGCGATCAGCCTCCTCAGATCTCCGACTGCTCCCGCTGCAGGCCCGGATCGCCTCCAGGGATGGCAGGCACTCCAAAGCCTGCCAACACAGGCCCCACAGAGCCCACGATGGGATGGCGGCGGCAGCATCCCTTCCTCTTGGCCCCGCCCCAGATCCCCTTCTCCCCGGGCTGGACAGAATCGGCCTCCGGGCCACATCTGGCCCACGGGCCATAGGTTGCCCACCCCTGTTCCAGAAGCATTCTCTTCTGATGTTTTGCCCACATACTGATAGCCAGAATTTGTTCATTTTCATGGTTTCCTCCTTTCTGTTGAAATTGTCCGCATGCTTGTGGATTTCAGTGGCTTCTCTGTGTAGTCTAGCATAGTGGCTGTGAAAGTAGTTCAGCATGTCTGTGTTCTCAAATAATATGTTGTGTCCAGGCAGAAAGCAGCTAGGCTTTGAAGCTGCGAGGCCATTCCATGCCAATCAAGCCAGCCAATTCACATTAGCTACCGTGTCAGAAGTATTTAATTGTTGTCAAGATGTGAGGCCGTTCCGAGTCCCCCTCAGAATGGGTTATTTGAGGAAGGCATTGTGTGCCAAGGTTGGTTCCTATGAGATGTTTATGTGGCTTGCAGTGGTCTCAGGAACTTAGTGAAGGCACTGCGAGTCCCATTGGCCATGGTCCATCCCCCTCCAAACAGCATCAGGATGTAGAGTGGGTCATGGGGGCTCTTTGTGTCACATTTGGTCTTGATCATTCTTTGGATGAGGGTTGCAGCGGTCTCGGAAGGTGAGTGAAGGTATTTCAAGTCCCATCATCTGTGGTCCATCCTCCTTGAAACAGCACCAGGGTGTAGAGTGGGTCAAGGGGGCTCTGTGTGCTAATTTTGGTCTGTATTGGTCATTGGATGAGGGTTGCATTGTGAAGTGGGCCATTGGGCCCCTGTGTGGCAAGTTTGCTCCTGATCCGTCACTGCTGTGGGCCACAGTGTCTGACTGCCTGAGGCCTTTCCTTTTCCCTCTGCATCACCTTATAATCTTGGAATGTGGATGGCCAATCTGATTCCTTTATGCAAATACCATTTTAGTGGCAACCAATCCCCTCTGTCTGGGGCCGTAGAATGTTGGATTTCTGAGGCTGGCCAATCAGATTCCTTTATGCAAATATTCCCTTAGTGGCAACCTTTTGAAACGCTGCCACATATTGGCACCTCCACACCTCCCAGAAAATGAGCATTCCATTTCCAACGGGGGGGGGGGGGGCTGTCATTTGGCTAACTCAAGCATTCAGTTGAGTTCTGTTTTGCTGGCCAATCAGAGTCCTTTATGCAAATTGTCACTCAGTGGCAACCCATTCCCTCTGTCTGGTGCGGTAGAGTGTTGGAGTTCTGAGGCTGGCCAATCAGAGTCATTTATGCAAATAATCTGGTGCCTTAGAGTGTTGGGAGTTCTGAGGCTGGCCAATCAGAGTTTTTTATGCAAATAATCCCACAGTGGCAGCCAATCGAAAAGCTGGCACATATTCCTCCGCATCTCCTGCCCTCCTTACCTCTGCAAACATTGACTTTTATTATATACGGTACATACATACATACATACATACATACATATATATATATATAATATGGCTTTCACTGAAAATTTTTTCCAAACATTTTGCTTTCATGGCTCTCTGAGTCAAAAGGTTCTCGACACCTGAGCTAGGTGGAAAGGCTGCTAATGAAGAAATGAATGGAAGCTAACAGTCAAAATAAAAGTTGATTGTACTTGAGCTCCTGGGGAAAGCCTTAGCTTTTGCACGACTCGGTCATTGTCGTTTCTTCTGTCGGCGTGCAAGCCACTTTGCGTCCAGTTTAATGGCGTAGCTCAGGCTCGTGGTGGCGAACTCTGCCCTCGTAGTTGTAGGACTCTGCACGATCCCTGCTTTCAAGATTAATTTCTGACCACAGGGTATAGTCCACTAAAACAGTAACTTTTGTAGCCTGCTGCAGTATGCAATGAAAAAGGAAAGAGAGAGCAGAGGATACAATGGTACGCTAGAATGGAAAATTATTTGTGGTACAAAGGTTCCCTTGAGGAAACATGATGCTACCTTTCTCCTCTGTCCATATTTTTAGTCCTGCTCACTGCGGAAATGAGGAGTTTGAAGAGTGGAATCTTAACATCAGAATCAGCCATTTTTCTAATGCTTTTAGTCGATGGGAT
The DNA here is from genome assembly GCA_030556195.1 of Anolis apletophallus. NCBI lineage: Eukaryota > Metazoa > Chordata > Lepidosauria > Squamata > Anolidae > Anolis > Anolis apletophallus. The sequence continues at coordinate 44,858,666 of JARBWK010000013.1, forward strand.
GAATGGATTTATATATAGCAAACACAATCATTGCTTTAAAGAAAATTTTAAAAAAATCCAATTTTATTTCCAAAGACATTTGACAGTCCTCTTCTTCACGTGTGCCATATTCAGGAACCCATGCATACAGGTTTGTAATCATGTACGGGGAAGCATGGTTATTTATTTATTTATTATTTATTTATTATTCATTCTTGTATACCGCTCCTTCCAACAGGCTCGGGGTGGTTACAGTGGGTTGTTGTGAGTTTTCCGGGATGTCTGGCCATGTTCCAGAAGCATTCTCTCCTGACGTTTCGCCTGCATTTTAGTGGCAAAAGTGGCAAATGCATTTTAACCTAAACAAGTGTAAAGTCATGCACATCGGGGCAAAGAACCCCAACTACACCTACAAATTGATGGGGTCAAAGCTTTCCGAGACAAACCAGGAAAGGGATCTTGGGGTTTTGGTGGACAGCTCAATGAAGATGTCAACCCAGTGCGCAGCAGCAGTGAAAAAAGCAAATTCTATGCTTGGCATGATCAGAAAGGGAATCGAAAATAGGTCAGCAAATGTTGTATTACCTCTCTACAAATCGATGGTAAGGCCACATTTGGAGTACTGTGTACAATTCTGGTCTCCGCACCTTAAGAAGGATATAACGGAACTGGAAAAGGTACAGAAAAGGGCAACAAGAATGATCCAAGGGATGGAGCAGCTCCCTTATGAAACCAGGTTGCAACGCCTTGGTCTTTTCAGCCTTGAAAGACGGCGTCTAAGAGGTGACTTGATCGAAGTGTATAAAATCATGCATGGGATAGAAAAGGTGAATAAAGAAAAATTATTTTCCTTGTCACAAAACACTAGGACTAGAGGGCACTCCCTGAAGCTCCAAGGTAGGAAAATTAGGACTAATAAAGGAAATATTTCTTCACCCAGAGGGTCATTGGGTTATGGAACTCACTTCCAGAGGAGGTTGTGACAGCTGTCAGCCTGAACAACTTCAAGGCAGGATTAGACAGATTCATGGATACCAAGTGTATCGGTAGTTACTGAAAAGGACATTCAAGTGCCACCTCGGAGTTGGTTGAGGTAGGCAGGATTTCCCTGGGTACTGGTTGTGGGGGTCGGGAGCAGGTCAGGGTTTTGCCCTCCCTTCTGCTCGAGATCCCCGTGTACAACTGGTGGGCCACTGTGTGATACACAATGCTGGACTAGATGGGCTGAGGTCCGATTCAGCATGGCTCTTCTTATGTTCTTATGTTCTTATGCATCTGTGGCAGGCATCCTCAGACTTCACAATCTCTCCCTATGAACCATCCAGGTGTTTCAGATCATCTGAAGAGGCCCTGCTCTTGGTCCCGCCTACTTCACTGACCCGATTGGTGGGGACGAGAGACAGGGCCTTCTCAGTGGTGGCCCCTCGGCTATGGAACGCCCTTCCTAGGGACATTAGATCGACCCCCTCCCTCCTAACATTTTGGAAGAAACTGAAGACCTGGCTGTTTGAGCAGGCACCTGCAGACGAATTATAATTATTTAACTGAGACCTATGGAATTAATATGACGATGCAACGGAAATCGATTTTATTGATGAGACGCTGAGATTTGTATTTTACAATTTTATAAATTTAACAGCTAATTGTATTGTTTTTACATAGTTGTGTACTAATTGTTTGTTGTATTTTATATTGTGGCATTCGTTGCCGCGTGTACACCACCTTGAGCCGCCTTTGGGCTGAGAGGGGCGGTATAAAAATATAGTAAATAAATAAATAAATAGATAAATAGATTCAAATTGTCTGCACTTTTGACTTGAGCCCAGAAGTCGATAGGCAGCCAAGGCAGCTCTTGTAGCAAGGGCGTCATGTGCTAGATCTGATCCTGCATCAGGGAGGCCAGGGATTGTAAGACTAGAGCTTTATCAGATTGACGTATACATTATTTTATGTTGACACACACAAGCTGACTTATCCTTATTAGCGTAGTTCAGTGTTTCCCAGCCACTAGTGTTCCATGCGCGATCATCAGGTGTGCCGTGGAAGAACCGACCACCCCGCCAGGAGTCATCTGGGCAGCCTGCCTCTCGCTCTGTCTCTCCGTCTCTCTCTCTGGGGTGCCAACAGGGCCAATCAACGCTGGCCAAGAAGCAAGCCTCGCCTCTCTAAGGGTCTCCTGCCCAGCACCACCATGTTTGTTCAGGACGGAAGTCCCGAGAGAAGAGAGGGGAGGGGGCGGGGCCTCGGCTTCCTGGAGAAGCGGTTGGTTGGAGGCTGAGGAGGGGAGGGGCTGGGCGGCGCCTTTCCCTGTGAGGTTACTTCGGGAGGAGGCGGAGAGCTTCCGGAGAGGAGCGTGGGCTTTGTTTTCCTCTCAGCTGGCTCAGGATTCCTTCGGGCTTTGGGGCCGACGTGGCTCCGGGGCCTCCTCCCTTCTTCTCTCCTGGCCTGGGCTCTGCTTCGGCTTTTCCTGCTCTCAGGCCTCCTTCCTTCCTTCCTTCCTTCCTTCCTTCCTTCCTTCCTTCCTTCCTTCCTTCCTTCCTTCCTTCGCGGCCTGCCTCTCGGCTTTGGAAGGGAGCGGCCTGCCCCTGCGCCTCCCTCCCTCCTTGCCTCCCTGAGGGAAACCCAGGTGAGCAGCGGCCTTGAAGTACCGGGTGGTGATGATAGGGCAGCGTCGGCCCAGGCGACCCAGTCCGAAGCACACAAGGCGGGATATCTATGTAAATAAATCTTGTCCTGTTATTTGTGATTACCTTGATACTGTTCACCTGGATCATATAGCTCAGGGCTGTCCAACTTCTACTGGCCCAGGGGCCTGAATTCCGGTCACTGATGACCTGGGGGGGCCGTAGGGTCTGCCCCCGCCCCTGGCTCCGCCCTGGCTCCGCCCCCTCCCCACCCTCTCCCCCGCCGCCCTCTCCCCTCTCCCCTTATTTTTATTTAATATTAAATATGTTTAATTCCATCCTCCCCTCTCCCCTTATTTCATCTTTAAATATATTTAATTTTATATTTAATACATGAGGGGAGATGGGGGGAGGGAATGAGGAGCCCCCTGAGGAGCCCCCTGCTTCGGCCTACCTTTTCCAAACACGCAGGATCCAGGAGCACCCGGACGACGAGAGAGGAGACGACCAACTGAGTTGAAGAAGGTCCTAATCGCGTCTGTGGGCCTCAGTGATCCAGTAGTAGAGTAGCCGAAGAGTATCGAGAATACGCAATCCACACGGGATTTCGCTGTCAACACCGGCGTGATCTCGCGTTGACAGCGAAATCCCGTGTGGATTGCGTATTCTCGCGATACTTGCTCTGAACCCGGAAGTAGGCATTTTTAAAATTTTTATTTTTTTATTAAAAAGCTTAGGGGGCTGTAGGGAAGGGGCGGGGGCCGTATACGCCCCCCCCCGGGCCGCCAGTTGGACAGCCCTGATATAGCTAGCAGTGACGTGCCCTGATGAAGTGCCGGTTAGGCATGAAAACGGCCTCCTTTGGCACCTGGAATCCTCTCCAGCCGTCAGCACGGCACTGGCTTCCCTTTAGCCAGCTCTCCCCCCTGCCGCTAGTGGAGTGAGTTCTTCCACTACTACTTTCCACTTCCTGATGGAACATATCCTCCTGCGTTGCTCTCAACTGATTGGGATTACAATTTTGGGGCTGCTGCCTTTTGTCTGCCCAGTGTACCTATCACAACCTTCGTCATTTGGAACTTTGTCATCAGTCCGCGGAAATTGAACTGTGCTCCGCCAATGCGGATTTTCTACAGCCAGCACACTGCGCATGGTTCGCCAGTGTTTTCCTTTGACTTTTAAACTTAAGGACTACAAATTGTGGACTGACCATTTGGGATTTATGTTGTGTTCATCGAAACAGGCCCAGGTTTCACACTGAGTCTGCGCAGTAACGCCCGCACGGGTCACGTCTTCCTCCCTCCCCCCTCCCCTCCTGAAGAAGGGAGCCCGGGTGGAGAAGAAAAAGTAAGTGTTGGGCAGGAGGGGGAAGAAAGGGCGTGAAGGGGGAGGAAGAGCACTCTGTCGAAAACTGGCATAGGCAAACTTGGACCTTCCAAGTGTTTTGGACTCCAACTCCCACCATTCCTAGCAGCCTCAGGCCCTTTTCCTTTTCCCCCCTCAGCCACTTAAGCAGCAAAGGCCCTAGGAATGGTGGGAGTTGAAGTCCAAAGCACCCAGAGGGCCAAAGTTTTCCCATGCCTGTTTCAGGGACCTTAAAGTGGTGAGCCTCCTTCCAACACTGTGATTCTGGATAGAAAACAAACTACAACATAACATTGTTTGAGTCCACAGTGCTCTCTGGGTGTAGGTGAACTACAACTTCCAAACTCAAGGTCAATTCTCAAGCAAACCCTTTCAGTACTTTCTGTTGGTAATGAGAGTTCAATATGCCAAGTTTGGTTCAATTCCATTGTTGCAAGAGTTCAGGATGCTCTTTGGTTGTGTGTTAAGTATAAATCCCAGAAACTATAACTCCCAAATGTCAAGGTCTGTTTTCCCCAAACTCCATCTGTGTTCACATTTGGGCATATTGAGTATTCGTGCCAAGTTTGGTCCTGATCGAACATTGTTTGAGTCCACATTGCTCTCTGGATATCGGTGAACTACAACTCCAAAACCCAAGGTCAATGCCCACCAAACTCTTATAGCATTTTCTCTTGGTTATGGGAGTTCTGTGTGGGAAGTTTGTGTCTTTCTGCCATTCCTGCCACGATATCTATGTTGTGTTCATCAGGTCCAGGTTTCACACTGAGTGTATAAATACATTTTAAAACATATTAACTATTTGGTTGGTGGTGTGCCCCAGGATTTTGTAAATGTAAAAAATGTGCCGCGGAATGTAGTGGAATGTAGTCTAGCCTATAGGTGCGGCCCTCCATAATATTTTTTGGTTCTCTTGCGGCCCCATGGAAAAAAATAATTGCCCACTAGGCATGCTAAAATTGAAACGGAAATCTAATTGATTCGTTAGAAATCCGTAATTAATGGGACTTTTGTTGTTTTACGGATCGCTGCCCGAACCAGGAAGTGGACTTCCTTTTACGGTCCGTGAGGCCAAGAATTTGCGTTAGGATCGTTAGAAATTCTTAAGTATTAATTAATTAATTATTGTACTACTCACTTCTCCCGCTCATGTCCTTCCCGCCTTCATTCAGCTTCTTCTTTCCCGCATTTATATGGGGAACTGGAAGTGACGCTGCTGCTAGGTAGAGGCAATGCATTCTGGAAAGTGATTCACACACACACACACGCGCACGCTTCTCCTCTCTCTCCAGGCTTCCCCCCCTCCTTCTCTTCCCCGTTGCTCTGCTGCCATGCATGCCCCATTGCAGGGGCCTGCTTCACACACACACACACACACACACACGCACGCTTTTCCTCTCTCTCCCGGCGCTCTCTCAGATGCTTCTCTTCCCTGTTGCTCTGCCTTCTCCCATCGCTTGGGGACCAGCTGCAGCCCTCCAGGTACGTGTTTTGGACTTCAACTCCCACCATTCCTCACAGCCTCAGGCCTCTTCCTTTTCCTCTCAGCCTGGGCAAACTTGGGCCCTCGCTCCCTCAGGATCGGGGTGAGAGAGAGGCAGCGAGGAGCCAGGGGGGGGGGGCTCCTCCTCCTTTTCTTTTGCTGCTTCCAAGAATAGAAAACCCCCTCCCTCCCTCCCTTCCTCTTTCCCTCCCTCCTTCCTATTTGGAGAGTCCCATCTAGAATTCAGTGTGGTTTATTCAAGTTTTGGCCTACAACTCCCAGAAATCCCAGCCAATTTACCAGCTGTTAGATTTCTGGGAGTTTAGGCAAAACCATCTGAAAGCGCATGCTCTGGCATACAATTTCTAACGAATTTCGTTAGTACTTAAGTTACATTTCCGAAAATTTTGGGAATTTTTTTGTAAGTCTTTGATATACTAATCAAAAAAAAAATCCCCCCCCATTTGATTTTAGAATCGCCATTTTTCGATTTGTTATCATGCCTATTGCCCACCCCTGTGCTAAACCCTGGTAAGAGATCTGTTTCTGCTTCAGTTTGGATGAGAAATGTTATCTCTGAGAGAGTGTGTGTGTGTGCATTATATATGTTGGCATATCCTGATTGGATTCTGGCAGCTTCCAAATGTGAGCACTCATAAGCCATTCGCTTTTAGAATATTGTCAATACTAAATGCCATTGCATGTCAACCGTCAAGTACCAACTGTCAAAATGTTGAAATCAAATACCACTGGGTGGCAGAGAACGATGTCAAATGTCTATGTGCTTTGCAAATATTTTGAGTGTTCGGAGAGTATGTCGAGAACATTAAACATTGGAAGGTTAGGCAGCAAGCTTTGAGGAAATGTTCCGGAACAAATGGCTTTCAGCTGCATTGGTGAAGGTTTCGATGCTCCGTGGACCAAAACACCCTTGGTGAGGGCAGAGAGCACCTGCCTGGCCTGTGTCAAGTCCATGGCAGTTTTTTCAATTGCATTTCTCAAATTCCCAAAAGTACTTTCACCCTGTCGCTGTTTGGAATTGTGTCGCAAGATTTTTAAAAATTTATTTCTGCAAAAAAAAAAAGTGTTTTTTGGTACATATTTTTCTGGAACATGCCCATTTTCCACAATGCTTAATTCATGCTTTCCCAGTGTTTTCTTCATGTATTGCTCTTGTTAATAAAGTGCACGCGTATACGTATATAAAATGTACACAAAACAATTTTATTCATCAGCCAATTGGCCTTATCAAAACAATGTAAACATATACAGTATACATCTAGTCCAAGTAAAATTATAAAGATACAAGTGCAGAGGGAAATTTTAAAGATATTATTATATATATTATAAATATATTTATATATATTTATATATATACAGTGTATATATATATATTATAAAGAAATTATAAAGATACAAGTGCAGAGAGAAATTATAAAGATATATATATATATTATAAAGAAATTATAAAGATAGAAGTGCAGAGGGAAATTATAAAGATATTATTATATATATTATAATTATATATATATATATATTATAAAGAAATTCTAAAGATACAAGTGCAGAGAGAAATTATAAAGATATATATATATATTATAAATATATTTCTATATATTTCTATATATATATATTATAAAGAAATTATAAAGATACAAGTGCAGAGGGAAATTATAAAGATATTATTATATATATTATAAATATACAGTATTTATATATATATATATATTATAAAGAAATTATAAAGATACAAGTGCAGAGAGAAATTATAAAGATATATATATATAATATATATTTATATATATTTATATATATATTATAAAGAAATTATAAAGATACAAGTGCAGAGAGAAATTATAAAGATAGATATATATATAATATATTTATATATATTTATATATATATTATAAAGAAATTATAAAGATACAAGTGCAGAGGGAAATTATAAAGATATTATTATATATATTATAAATATATTTATATATATTTTTATATATTTATATATATATTATAAAAAATTATAAAGATACAAGTGCAGAGAGAAATTATAAAGATACACACACACAGACAGACAGACAGACAGACAGACAGACATACTAGCTGACCCGGCCACGCGTTGCTGTGGGACTTTTTAAAATTGGGGACTGTGTGTGTAGTTATGTATATGTGTATATGTATGTACATGTATATGTGTGTACTTATGTATATGTGTGTTGGTATATGTATGTGCGTGTATATGTGTTGATGTGTGCAAATACAGGTGTGTTTATTTATGTGTGTATGTGTATATTTGTATATTTCTGTGCATGTATGTATGTGTGTATGTGTTTCTGTGTTCCTTTCTTCTCCCTTCTTTCCTTCCTTCCTTCACTCCATCCTTCTATCCTTTCCTTCCTTTTCCCTTCCCTCCTTCCTGCTATCCTTTCTTTTTCCTTCCATTCCTTTCCCTACCTTTCCCTACCACCACCAACATTCCCACTCTCTAAACTGCCGGGGGCTCCCAGCCTACATTCTAACTGAGGGAGTATTTGCATAATCCCTCTAATTGGTCAGCTCCACTAACATTCCGACGCTGTAAACTGCCTAATGGAGGTGGTGTGGGGGATTATGGGAGTTGTAGTCCATAATGGGTTTTTTGGATTTGTGGCCGTTGGCCCTTTTTTTTGTTTTTGTTTTGGTAAGCATACCTCGTAGGGTTTTCTGGGTATGTGGGCTGTTTTTTGTGTTTCTGCCTTGTGTGGTTTCTTTGTTTTGGAGCCAGGAAACATGACATTGAGGATTTTATATATATAGATATATATAATAAAGAAATTATAAAGATATTATTGTAAAGATACAAGTGCAGAGAGAAAAAGTGGCAATGGCCAACTTGCAATCAAACATACCTTAATCTTAGAATGAGGAAGTGACAGCTCCTCTCGTGGCCAGAAGCTGGAATGTTAAATAGCCTCTGAGTGTCTGTCTATATAGGCCCCAAGTGAGATGGCTCTGGATGAGCACGTGGAAGGGAGATTTGGTGCTAGGCGCATGCCTATGTGTGCGAGAGGTGCTTAGACCTGGATGTCTAGTAGAATGTTGATGGATGCTAATTTTATTATGCTCAGTCTAGAATGTGTTTAACTGTCCTATCTACTTGTTTAATTGTTGTTTTCTATTACTGTAATTGTGAGCCGCTCCGAGCCCTCAGGGAGTGGTGGCATATGAATTCGAATAATAATAATATGTTATGTGTCTATGGCAGTGTTTCCCAACCTTTTTTGAGCCACGGCACACTTTTTACATTTGCAAAATCCTGGGGCACACCACCAACCAAAATGACACAAAATGACACTCTAACACAGTCATACATATAGTTAATATGTTTTTAAATGTATTTATATACTCAGTGTGAAACCTGGGCCTGTTTCGATGAACACAACATAGATATCCTGGCAGGAATGGCAGAAAGACACAAACTTCCCACACAGAACTCCCATAACCAAGAGAAAATATCATAAGAGTTTGGTAGGCATTGACCTTGAGTTTTGGAGTTGTAGTTCACCTATATCCAGAGAGCACTGTGGACTCAAACAATGTTGGATAAGGACCAAACTTGGCATGAATACTCAATATGCCCAAATATGAATGCAGATGGAGTTCTGGGGAAATAGACCTTGACATTTGGGAGTTGTAGTTGCTGGGATTTATAGTTTACAATCAAAGAGCATTCTGAAACCCACCAATGATGGAACTGGGCCAAACTTCCCACACACAACCCCCAGGAGGCAAGAGGAGGTCTCTACTTGGGGAAAGGGAGGCGGGCCTTCCCAATGCATGGAGAGGAAGAGACCAAGTAGACAACGGGTGTGTGTGGGGGGGGTGTTTGTAATATTGTGCCTTTATTGAGGTAGGTTTCTTAGGGTTTTTACTTCAATACACTAGACTCTCCCCCTCTTGAGGTTCCAATTTCCACGGCACACCTGATGATCGCTCACGGCACACTAGTGTGCCCCGGCACACTGGTTGAGAAACACTGGTCTATGGCATTGAATGCTTGCCTGTTTGTTTGTTTGTTTATTTATTTATTTTATATTCCGCTCTTCTCACCCCGAAGGGGACTCAGAGCGGATTACAGTACACATACTTGCAGACAATCCCTGCAGTTCAACATCGACACATAGACGAACAGAGGCAAACTCTGGCCACTAGGGGAGCTGACGACTCCTCATTTCTCAGCGTTTTCCAAGTCCCTTGTTGTTCCTTCCGCAATCCTCATCGATTCCTGGAGTTCTTTACTGGCCTCATAAATCAGTCAACATTTGCCTCCCCACTTTAATGTGGTACCTTTATCTCCTACTTGACAAATGCAACTGTCTTTCGAGCTGCAACGGTCGACAGCAGGCTACACTTAAGGTCGAGGATCCGCTCAACCCGGGCAGGCCTCGAACTCATGACCTACTGGTCAGAGAGATCTTATGCAGCTGACACTTAGCCAGCTGCGCCACATTCCCGGTGTGTATGTACATTGTAATCCGCCCTGAGTCCCCTGCAGGGTGAGAAGGGCGGAATATAAGTGATGTAAATCTATATATATAAATGAAGAGTCATCATGGAAAGACCGTCCCAAACAGAGAAACCTTACAACGCAGAGACACCAAACTTGCCAACAGAAATAGGCCTCAGACAAGGTACGTTTGTAGCAAAGAAACTTTCCCCCCCAAAACCTAAAAGGCCCACAAAACAACGAGTAAAACCCCACATTTCCCAGCATCCTCTGGGGCTGCCAACGACTCTCCCAGCCTCTACATTCTGACAACATGATTGGCTGCCAATAAGGGCAGATTTGCATAACTCCTGTACTGGCCAGCCAACATGAACATTCCGACCCATAATAAACTGTCAGAGGAGGATAAGGCAAAGGGCTGAGGCACAAAATTTACACCTACAAATCACAGACCACGCCCAAAATTGACAGCACGGCATCATTAACTTGATTTCCCTGACTAGGCCACACTTAACGGACTGCCGTTTACGCACTGAATTGACAGTAAGGCTTCATTAACTTGATTTCCCTGACTAGGCCTCAGCTCACTGGACATTGTGTATGGCCTGAATTAGCAGTAACCTACCTTGGCACACAGAGCCCCTATGACCCACGCTACATTATACTACAGTTTGGAGGAGGGTGGACCATGGATTATGGGACTTGAAGTACCTCCATGGATAATGGGATTTGTAGTACTTCAAAACCCATCATGCCCAACAGACCACTGTGTCCAAGAACCAAGACCGATAAAGACCAAACTTGGCAAACAATGCACCCCATGACCCACACTCCATCCGACTGCAGTTCAGAGGAGGACACACCATGGATAATGGGATTTCAAGTACCTCCACTCACTTCCAAAGTACCCCACCCACACACGCATCAACCTCTACATCAACACAGCAGACGGAAAGACAAAAAAAACATTGCATATCCACAAGCTATGCAGAACGCCAGCAACACCACACAACAACAACTCCACAGGACTCCAACATCCCACCCACCAAAACAACCCACAACAACACAGCCATGACCCCAACAACAACAACTTACATACTCAGACTTCCTCGCATCTCCAAAATAGGGCACAGCAACGCGTGGCGGGTACAGCTAGTTAGTAAATAAATAAATAAATAAATAAATAATACTAAGGGGTTGTGGCAATAGGAAGGTTGAGAATGACCGGTCTAAAGGAGGCAATGTAAGCAGTCCCATTCGGTGGATGCTGACTGATTCTACATGTAGCAAATGTGGTTAACCAGATTGCTACGGTTGTGTATATTTTCTTTGCCCTCCGTTTAATATTACACAGAATCAGCCCCCATACTTCTGTCTGTGATTTATAAAGAAAGATGCATTTTTTTCTAAGAATGTTTTCTTTTATACTATTACTCAGTTGTCACCAAAAAACCCGCCCATTGTTCACTGACAAAGCGACCCAGGATTTCATCGAGTCTGGTTCAAAAGCCTTCTTCTGAAATTTGCGGAGCTCCAGCTAATGAACTGATGAACTCGTCACCCAACGGCTCCCGTCAAAACAAATGCTTGTGAACTACAATGTTCGCGGAGACCAATTGTTTTCCTTCATCCGAACCCAGCTACTCAAAGCTAATAACGCTTCGGTCTTTCGTCAGCCTTAAAAAACGCAATCTATCTTGTCATGTGGAATCACAAGAGAAATAAATGAGGTCGCGACAGACAAAAGAGACGATCAAAGCGGTTTCTTCTTCAGAAAGGAACCGCTCTGAAGCTGGGCGCAAAAAAGTTCCTCTTAAAAATAATTCTTATTGTTTTTATACCGTTTATTGTTCTTTTTTTAAAAAAATCGTGCTGCTCGAACTCGTAGTCTTATCAGCCTCTTTCATCGTCGTATCAAGGGGCTGCGGTCTTTAAAGTGGTGCTTGACAAGAATGTGTTTGATATGAGACAAATCCACCCTGTCCCCAAGGGCATCTGGCAATCTGCACTATAGTCACAGCAAAACTCCCCCTGAACTGGAGAAAACATTGGGTAAATTTGTACTGGGCTACCAATCTAGTGGAGCCCCCCAGTGGCGCAATGGGTTAAAACAGGGGTCAGGAACCTATGGCTCGGGAGCCAGGTGTGGCTCTTTCATGATTGCATCTGGCTCTCCAGAGCAGCCCCGGCCTTGGTTTCACAGCACGCAGTGGGGAGAAATGACCCCTTCCTTCCTTCCCTCCTTCCCTCCTTCCTTCCTTCCCTCCTTCCCTCCCTCCTCCCTCCCTTCCTCCCTTCCTTCCTCCCTTCCTTTCTCTCCTTTATCCTTTCCTTCTCTCCTTCCTTTTCCCTCCCTCTCTCCCCTTCCTTCTTTCCTCCATTCTCCTCTTCCTTCCTTCCTCTTCCTTTCTTTCTCCCCTTCACCCTCTCCTTCTTCTCTCCTTTTCCCTCTCTCTCCCCTTCCTTCTTTCCTCCATTCTCCCTCTTCCTTCCTTCCTCTTCCTTTCTTTCTCCCCTTTACCCTTTCTTCTTCTTCTCTCCTTCCTTTTCCCTCCCTCTCTCCCCTTCCTTCTTTCCTCCATTCTCCCTCTTCCTTCCTCTTCCTTTCTTTCTTCCCTTTACCCTTTTCTTCTCTCTCCTTTCCCCCCCCCTCTCTCCCCTTCCTTCTTTCCTCCATTCTCCTCTTCCTTCCTCTTCCTTCCTTTCTCTCCCTTCACCCTTTTCTTCTCCTTCTCTCCTTCCTTTTCCCTCTCTCTCCCCTCTTCCTTCTTTCCTCCATTCTCCCTCTTCCTTCCTTCCTCTTCCTTTCTTTCTTCCCTTTACCCTTTTCTTCTCCTTCTCTCCTTCCTTTTCCCTCTCTCCCCCCCTTCCTTCTTTCCTTCATTCTCCCTATTCCTTACTTCTTCTTTCTTTCTTTCTCCCCTTCACCCTTTCCTTCTCTCCTTCCTTTTCCCTCCCTCTCTCCCCTTCCTTCTTTCCTCCATTCTCCCTCTACCTTCCTCTTCCTTCCTTCCTCCCCTTTACCCTTTCCTTCTTTCCTTCCTTTCCCTCCCTCTCTCCACTTTCTTCTTTCCTCCATTCTCCCTCCCTCCCTCTTCCTTCTTTCCTCTTCTATTCTTTCCCCCAAGTCTTCCTTTCCTTCTCCTTCCTTTCTTTTCACTTCCCTCTCCCCCTTCTTTCTTTTCTTTTCCCTTCATAATTTTACTTTTCCTCACTCCCTTTCCTTTCTTTTCCCCACCCTTTCTTTTCCTCCCTTCCCATTTCCTTCTTTCTTTTCCCCTCCTTGTCTCTCTCCTGCTTTTCTTTTCTTCCTTGTCCATAGTTCGTTCTTCTTTTCTTTCTTCCTCTCCCCCTCCCTCCTTTATTTCCTCTGTCTTTCTTTCTTTCCCCCTTCCTTCCTTCCATCTTCTCTTCCGTCCCAGAGTCCTGAGCATGCCTTTTGCAGAGCCAGGTCTGAAGTGTCCGTCATTCTGCCGGGGGAATCCTTTTCTCATTGTATGTACATATATACTCACATTTAGTTGAATTCAGTCTTAAAATATATTATATATATTATATGGCTCTCACTGAAATAAATTTCCAAATATTTTGCTTTCATGGCTCTCGGAGTCAAAAAGGCTCCCGACCCCTGGGTTAAAGGTTAAACCCTTGTGCCAGCAGGGGCACGTGCTGGAGGGAAGGAAGGAAGGGGGCGCTCTCGCTCTCCCTTCTTCTCGCTGGTTGGCTGCTGAAGAGCCTCGTGCCGCCCGCCCATGCCCCTCCCACTCACCTCTTCTTCTCCAACTGCCGTTAGCGGAAGCGGCCTATTTCCGCCCAGCCTTTCCTCCCCCTCCTCTTCGTCCTCCCCCCCCCCCCCTTGTGATGAGGTGGTTATTTATATGTTAATCACATGTTTGTATATATGTTTGGAAGGGACAGTTTTTGAAAGCTGCAGAGAGTGAGCCGTAGAATGTTCGCAGCAGCAAGCTGTAAGCAGAGGCTGTTGCCATGACAACAGAGGCCACTCTGGCTTTACAATGTTCAGTTTTGAATCTGACAGTTGGAGAATGTCAGTTGGCCAGCAGCTGTGACCAGAGTTAGTGGGAGAATTAGCAGTTGCTGAAGCTGCAAGCTGTCTGTAGGAACTGCAGTATGCAGTTCAGTTCTGTGTGTGGGTTTAAGGAACCCAAATGTGGGACAAGTTAGTCCCAGGGTTCAGAGTAACCCAGTATTAAGTAGTTACTTGTGTGTAACTGTATCAGGGGAAACCCCCAGTGTTATATTGTTTAAAATTGCAAGTTTGTACCTCTCCGGAGCATATTTGAAACCACCTAAGCTTTGAGCCCATTTGTGTAAAAAAAACACCTGTTAAACACTTTCAACAAAAACATCTGCAGAAGTCATTTATTCACCAGGACCCTCACATCTAGTGGTCAAGCATTGACAAATTGTGGCAGCAAGTTAATAATAATAAAGAGAAGAAAAACCGTGATAACTGGTGGCTGTCCTACCACACCGTTTTTAAAAGTCACGAAGTAGTCGGTGTGTGTCTGTGGCACAGCAGTTCTCGTTTGTGCCTGGAGGACAAGGGCTAGGACCAGGGGTCCCATTAGCATTAGGGCCTGCAGCAGCAGATCCAGATTCAGAGGATGAGCTAGATGACTGGGGTGCAGGGCAGATTCCCTCCGATGGGCCTCATTCACCCACAGAGAGCTTGGCATGGGAAGAAATGTTGTTTGGCCCTGGTGAAGACTCAGATTACCAGGTGCAGATGGGAGATAGCGATTCGGGGAGTTATGAGCATCCGGGTGGGAGGAATTCGCAAAAGAGCCTGAAAGTGAAAACATGGAAGAAGGCGACTGGGAAAGTTCCAGGGAGGAAAGCTCTCAGGGAGATAGCAACACAGCTGCTGAGAGACAAGGTCGAACCTTTGATAGGAGACGGAACATCGAGTCTACCAGGAGGGATTGGTCCCGGGCCCTAGACCGGCCGAGGTCCGTCAGCAGGGATTGGAGACGACGAAGCCTAGAGCGTCGGGGACCTCGGCCGAAGGATTAAGTATAGGATCCGTGGGAACGAATCCTCAGTTCTCCGGCCACGTCTCACCTGAATAGGCGTGAAGCGGAGTGGGACCACGAAGCTAGATAGCCAGTGGTCATCAAGCCTTGCCTTGCCTTGCCTTGCCTTGCTCCTGATCCGCCTGGTTGAGCCTAGCCTTGCCTTTGTTCCTGATCCACATAGCTTTGTGGAGCCTTGCCTTTGTTCCTGATCCACATAGCCTTGTGGAGCCTTGCTAAGCTTTTGGCCTATTTGCTACGCCACCTTGGACATTGTTACTTCAAGCCTTTTGGATTGTTTTTATATTCTATTGGACAATATCTTTGAACTGTTTTTATATTCAATAAAGTAGATAGCCTTCAGTACGTCTCTGTGTGTGTGATTAAGGGGCTGGTCAGTCCGTGATCGTGACAGTGTCCAGACTTCGTTACACCCCCACAAGCAGCAGCAGGAGTTCGGAAAGAGGAGGAAGAAAGGGTATATTGGAGTTTTTTCCGCGGCACACCAGGTGATCACTCACAGCACACTAGTGTGCCGTGGCACACTGGTTGGGAAACACTGCAATAGAATGTGTCTAATATTGCCCAGATCTCATAATTTACCACGACAATAACGGGATGCTTGGCGTTCACATAATGAAAGAGAGGCTCTAAGTCTTATCTTGTGTCAAATGAGCTAACCAAATAAAAAATGAATTGAGAGAATTTAATCTGTCGGCATCAATGAATCTAAGAGGATTATCATTCCATTACGGCTAATAGATTTTTTTTCCCAAAGATAACTTTGCTACTTGACTTGCCTCTTCCTATAAAGGCTGTTACAGATCTAATTTATATGTAGCATTTAAATATTCCCGTTCTGTTCCAATTGAATCTTGGACTTGTTAAAAGGACACCTTTCTTGTTCTCGCCTCCTACTTTTCGCTTGAAGAGGAATAGGTTGGGTTTAATGTTTGGAGTGCTACTTCTATTACTTCCTCTCGCAATTTGCGGAGAACTTTCCGTCTTGCCCAAGTCAGTTCCGCAACTCAATTAGCTGTAGAGTCGTTCGCCTTGCATAAAACCTTCCCTGCCATTCTTTGTATTCATGCTTTTAGAGAAAAAGATTGGAGGATGTGTCAAGAGGCATTCAAACGTGCTAGCACTGTTAACCACACTTTGCCATTTCAATAGATCTGGGGGAAAATTCAAATCTTTGCACCATTTGGGGGAAAAAAACTCATAAGAGACTATTGATCTCTCACAATACCCTTAGTAATCAGAGTACATGTTGCTTTCCATATAAACAATGCCAACTCATTATATTTTGCTGCCTCTCAGCCAAGGGGAGGGCTGTTTCCGAGACTCCAAGAGGGGAGGGGAGAGCCGCCATGCTTGGCGCATGACAACATGGTGCGCATGTGTGGGCGAGGGAGAACGTGTGATGTTGGAGGGAGGCTTGCGTCAACAAGTCCCTTCGAGGCATGGAGGTTCTGTGTGGGAAATTCGGCCCAATTGTATCATTGGTGGAATTCAGAATGCGCTTTGACTGTAGGTGAACTATAAATCCCAGCAGCTAAAACTCCCAAATGACAAAATCCATCCCTCCCAACCCCACCAGTATTCAAATTTGGGCATACTGAGTACTGAAAAGTTGAGGTCTATTTTCCCCAAACTCCACCAGTGTTCACATTTGAGCATACTGAGTACTCATACCAAGTTTGATCCAGAGCCATCATTGTTTGAGTCCACAGTGCTTTAAAACTGTCTGTTATTGTTTATGTGTAAGTATATTGATTGTATTGTTGTATTTGCTGTTTGTTGTTTACTATGTGTCATTGGGCTTGGCCTCATGTAAGCCACCCTGAGTGGGGAGATGGTGTCGGGGTATAAATAAATAATAATAATTGTTATTATTATTAGAGTTCCCAAATGTCAAGGTCTATTTTTCCCAAACTCCACCAGTGTTCACACTTGGGCATACTGAGTATTCGTACCAAGTTTGATCCAGATCCATCATTGTTTGAGTCCACAGTGCTTTAAAACTGTCTGTTATTGTTTATGTGTATGTATATTGATTGTATTGTTGTATTATTTGCTGTTTGTTGTTTACTATGTGTCATTGGGCTTGGCCTCATGTAAGCCACCCTGAGTGGGGAGATGGTGTCGGGGTATAAATAAATAAATAATAATAATAATTATTATTATTATTATAGTTCCCAAATGTCAAGGTCTATTTTTCCCAAACTCCACCAGTGTTCACACTTGGGCATACTGAGTATTCGTACCAAGTTTGATCCAGATCTATCATTGTTTGAGTCCACAGTGCTTTTTGGAGGAAGGTGAACTACAACTCCAAAACTCAAGGTCAATACACACCAATCCCGGCCCAGTATTTTCCCGTCCAGTAAGTTTGGCCCAGTTCCATCGTTGGTGGAGGTCAGAATGCTCTCTGATTGTAGGTGAATTATAAATCCCAGCAACTAATTTATTTATTTATTTCCATCATTTCTACCCCGCTCTTCTCAATCCCCAAGGGGGGACTCAGAGCGGCCTAACAAAACGTGTTGTGCTGAGAATGGATGGCAGGCCGGATACCGTACCCGATTGTTTCCATCAATGCCTAGAAGCCGTGACTGGATGGCTGCGTGCCAGCCGGTTGAAGGTGAATCCGTCGAAGACTGAGATCCTATGGCTAGGTCGCCCTGGGCTTGATGGATGCCAGCTGCCTACCCTGGATGGCGAGCGTTTAAGCCCGTCGTCTTCAGTAAAGAGCCTGGGGATCCAGTTAGACCCGCTGCTATCAATGGAGATGCAAATCTCCACGGTATGCAGGACCGCGTTTTTCCATCTACGACAGGCTAGGCGGCTGGCTCCCTATCTGCCCAGAAGCGACCTGGCCACGGTGATCCAGGCAACGGTCATCTCGAGACTGGACTACTGTAACGCCCTCTACATTGGCCTTCCTTTGTCATCAATCCAGAAACTCAAGCTAGTGCAGAATGCTGCTGCTCGACTGCTGGCGGGAGCACCAGCACGAGAGCACATTACACCTATTCTGCCACAACTGCACTGGCTACCAATAGAGTACTGGATTGTTTTCAAAGTGTTGGTATTGACCTTTAAGGCCTTGTATGGTCTAGGGCCGGTGTATCTGAGGGACCGCCTCACCCCATATTTTTCCCCGAGATCACTACGCTCGGAACAGCAGAATCTCTTAGTGGTTCCATCCATCCACTCCTGCTGCTTGTCTACAACCAGATCAAGAGCCTTTTCCGTAGCGGCCCCGTCAATGCCAGAAGAAGTTTGTGCCATTAAAGAACTGGGCCCATTCCGGAGAGACGTGCGGACGCTACTGCGCAGATTCGCTCCAGAGCAAAGCGAGGCAAAGCGAGCAGAGCGAGGCTGGGAAGACGCGAACCCGAGTGGAGAAGAAAAGGTGTTCGGCAGGAGGGGGAAGAAAGGGGAGTGGAGGTTCCCATTTCCCACGGCACACCTGATGATCGCTCAAGGCACACTAGTGTGCCACGGCACACAGGTTGGGAAACACTGGTGTAGAGAAAGCATTATTTATCTGAGATTTAAAAACCGACCCTTTTCAGGCAGGCCTTTAACCTAAATGATTCCTGAGGAAATTCCTCAAATCCTGAGTTTTATTTAGATTGCTGTTTTTATGTACCGTTTTATATTGTTGTTATTACTAAATTGTAACGTTGCTGTTTTACTAATTGATTTTATGTAAACCGCCCCGAGCCTGCTGGAAGGAGCGGTATATAAAAACGAACAATAAATAAATAAACTGTCTTTTGGGTTGCAAAGGTTGTGACAACAGACTACACCAGGGCTGTCCAACTGGCGGCCCGGGGGCCGTATAAGGCCCCCAGCCCCTTCCCTGCGGCCCCCTAAGCTTTTTAATAAAAAATAAAAATAAGTAATAATATTTTTTTAAATTACCCACTTCCGGGTTCCGGAGCAAATATCGCGAGACTACGGAAGCCACATGGGATTTCGCTCTCGCGATACTCCTGTTGCCAAAATCTTGGCTACTTAATCCCTGCGGCCCACGCAGATGCGATTTGGACCTCCTTGGCTGCTGCCTCGGTCGGTCGTCGCCTCTGCTCGTGGATCCTGCGCATTTGGGAAGGTAGGCTAACCTTTATGTTATCATTATGTAATTGTGTATGGATGCCCCTTATGTATTCCCTCCTGCATTTCCCTTAGTAAAAGATTATATTTGATTGTATGGATGCCTCTTATGAATTGTAAGTAAATTGGAGCCGGGGGGAGGGGCGGGGGCGGAACCGGGGCGGAGCCGGGGGTGGGGGCAAGACCCTTCGGCCCCCCAGGTCATCACTGACCGGAATTCAGGCCCCTGGGCCGGTAGAAGTTGGACAGCCGTGGACTACACCAGTGTTTCCCAACCTTTTTTGAGCCACGGCACACTTTTAACATTAAAAAAATCCGGGGGCACACCACCAACCAAAATGACACAAAATGACACTCTAACACAGTAAAGAACGGCTGGGGGTTGGTGGCCTGCTGGGAGCAGCTGCTGGGAGTGCCGAAGCCGGGGAGGGGGCGGAGCCAGGCTACCCCTGGCTTCAGCTCTCCCAGCAGCTGCTCCAGCCTTGAGGGGGCAGTGCCAAGCCAGCGGTGCCAGAGCCAGCACAATGCTGGCTTGGCACTGTCCCCTCAAGGCTGGAGCAGCTGCTGGGAGTGCCGAAGCTGGGGAGGGGGCAGAGCCAGGCCGCGCCATGCCCCGCCCCTCCCCCAGCTTCAGCTCTCCTACAGGCCGCGCCATGCCCCGCCCCTCCCCCCCAGCTTCAGCTCTCCTACAGGCTACGCCATGCCCTGCCCCCTCCCCCCAGCTTCAGCTCTCCTACAGAGGAGGGGCATGAGCGGTGGACGGGCTTCAGTGGGCAGGGCTCCTCCTCCACGCGGCTTCAGCGAGCGAGGGGCGAGAGTCATGGTGGGAGTCATGGCGGATTGGAGGCTGGCTGGGGAAACGGCCAAAGTAGGCGGCGCCCTGGTCCCTTCTTCTTTTTCTTCGCCACTGCCCGGCCCTTCCTCCTCCCCCAAGCAGCAGGAGTTCGGCAGGAGGGGGGAGGAAGGGGGGCAGAGAGCTTCTCTTGCGGCACAGCAGGAGGTCCGTCACTGCACACTAGTGTGCCACGGCACACTGGTTGAGAAAGACTGACTACACAATAGGTCGGGAGCCCACTTTGACCCGGGCAGGCCTCGAACTCATGACCTTCTGGTCAGTAGAGATCTTATGCAACTGACGCCCAGCCAGCTGCGCCACATTCCCGCAAATCAGTGGGAAACTCTTCTTTTTCAAAGGGGTCAAAAAAGTAGGAATAAGTAACTTTTTTGCCACTGCTGCTCCTCCTCCTTTTCTTAAAAAAAGTGTGTTTTTTTTTCGAGGCAAGAAACCTCTGCAGATACGACTTGAATTTCCCGTCTGCACCGTGTTTTGAAATGCAGGAGTGCTCTTTAGCTCTTTACCCTTTGAAAATATGAAAGTGTTGAAGAGCTTTCATACTTTCAAAGGGCAGTCGCAACTTCAGCAAAAGAGAGGAGAGTGCAGCAAAACACACAACTCCACCTTTTAACATTTTCTTCCACTTTTTTAACGTGGAAAAAACAAGTCATAAATATTCCGGGTCCATTTTCTGCATTGAGAGAAGGGGATACAAAGAGGGGAGCACTTCCATTGGAAAGCTAAACTTAATGGCTGCTCTGGAAATATAATGAAAACTTTGCCTTACACCAGTGTTTTTCAACCTTTTTTTTGAGCCGTGGCACATTTTGTACATTTACAAAACCCTGGGGCACACCACCAACCAAAATGACACAAAATGACACTCTAATGCAGGGCTGCCCAGGAAGTTGATCACGATCGACCAGTCGATCCCAGGACCGAAGGAGGTCGATCCCAGCCAGATGGGGCACTTCTCAGAGGGGCGGAGCCAGGCCACACCAAGCCCCGCCCTCTCCCGGCTTTTGCTCTACCAGCAGCTTCTCCAGGCTTGAGGATGGCAGTGCCAAGCCAGCCTTGTGCTAGCTATGCCACCACTGGCTTGGCACTGCCATCCTCAAGCCTGAGAAGCTTCTGGGAGCTCCAAAGCCAGAGGGGAGGGGGGGGCTTTACGCAGCCTGCCTCCACCCCCTGTGGCTTCCGCTCTTCCAGCAGCTTCTCCAGGCTTGAGGATGGCAATGCCAAGCCAGCCGTGTGCTAGCTATGTCACCACTGGCTTGGCATTGCCATCCTCAAACCTGGAGAAGCTGCTGGGAGCTCCAAAGCCAGAGTGGAGGGGGAGGGGCTTGGCGCGGCCTGACGCCGCCCCCCACAGGCTTCCGCTCTACCAGCAGCTTCTCCAGGCTTGACAATGGCAATGCCAAGCCAGTGGTGGCATAGCTAGCACAAGGCTGGCTTGGCACTGCCATCCTCAAGCCTGAGAAGCTGCTGGTAGAGCTGAAGCCAGAGGGGGCAGAGCCAGGCCGCGCCAAGCCCCGCCCCCTCCCCTCTCCAGCCTTGAGGAGGTAGGTAGATCTTTCTGACTTGGTTTTATTATAAGTAGCTCGCGTGCTGAAAAAGTGTGGGCACCCCTGAACTAGACCAAAGACCTGCTCTAATGGCATTGAATGTTTGCCATGTACAGTATATATATGTACATTGTAATCCGCCCGGAGTCCCCTGCGGGGTGAGAAGGACGGAATATAAATACTGTAAATAAATAAATAAATAAATTATTGTTATTATCCATTCCTGGACTTACATTTCGAGTAGACTTTTGACAAGGTCCCCATGCCATTTTTACAAAGAAACTACAATAATAATGTTGTTGCTATTATTATTATTATGTATTCCTGGACTTACATTTCGAGTAGACTTTTGACAAGGTCCCCATGACATTTCCACAAAGAAACTACAATAATAATAATGTTGTTGTGATTATTATTATGTATTCCTGGACTTACATTTCGAGTAGACCTTTGACAAGGTCCCCATGACATTTCCACAAAGAAACTACAACAACAATAATAATGTTGTTGTTATTATTATTATTATTATGTATTCCTGGACTTACATTTCCAGCAGTCTTTTGACAAGGTCCCCATGACATTTCCACAAAGAAACTACAATATTATTATTATTATTATTATGTATTCCTGGACTTACATTTCCAGCAGACTTTTGACAAGGTCCCCATGACATTTCCAAAAAGAAACTACAATAATAAAAATGTTGTTGTTATTATTATGTATTCCTGGACTTACATTTCCAGCAGACTTTTGACAAGGTCCCCATGACATTTCCACAAAGAAACTACAATAATAATAATAATAATGTTGTTGTTGTTGTTGTTATGTATTCCTGAACTTACATTTCCAGCAGACTTTTGACAAGGTCCCCATGACATTTCCACGAAGAAACTACAATAATAATAATGTTGTTGTTGTTGTTGTTATTATTATTATGTATTCCTGGACTTACATTTCCAGCAGACTTTTGACAAGGTCCCCATGACATTTCCACAAAGAAACTACAATAATAATAATAATGTTATTATTATTATTGTTATTATGTCTTCCTGGACTTACATTTCCAGCAGACTTTTGACAAGGTCCCCATGACATTTCCACAAAGAAACTACAATATTACTATTATTGTTGTTGTTGTTATTATTATTATGCATTCCTGTTTATGTCTTCCCGGACTTACGGTTCACCCTCCACCTTCTTCCAGTGCTGAATTTTTTTCTTGGCAGCTAGTGACCACCTGGCCGTGCTGCTCCTTCACGCGACCCCACTGATTCTCCCCTCCATGGCCTCCTCCTCCACCACCCTCTGGAGAGGTTGGAGGCCTGCCTTTTGGGCTCCTTTGGGCCCTTTCTCTGTAGCTGTTCTCAGGCTCTCTTATTTATTTTTATTTATTTATACTTCACATTTATAGGCCGCCACTCCCCGAAGGCTCGGAGCGGTTTACACAGTATAAACACACAACTAAAAGCAAACAAGTACAGCAATAGACCGCACAATAAAGACATACATAATACACAAAATCGGAACGGCCAGTGAGATTCAATTGGTGTCTGTTGAGGGCTCAGTTTGCGACTGGTCCCCAGAAAAGGGGAAAGACCCGGGCTTGGTAGGGTATTTGCTGGTTTGGCCAGCGTGCGATACTGCGGTGCCCAGGGGCGGTCTGTCCATGTAAGCGAACTACGCGGCCGCGTGGGGCACCATCTTGGATGGGCGCCACCACGCCGGCCGCGCCGCCCAGCAAGCCTCCCTGCTGGCCTGCTGCCTGCAGCAGCTTCTGAGCATGCGCGGACATTTTCACGCATGCCCAGAACCTCCGGAGCTGAAGTTCAGCTCTGGCAGTTCTGGGCATGCGTGAAAATGTACGCGCATTCTCAGAAGCTGCTGCAGGCAGCAGCAGGGATCGGCGCCGGTCGCGCCGCCAATGCAAAACTCCCTGCTGCTGCCTGCAGCAGCTTCCGAGCATGCACGGACATTTTCGCGCATGCCCAGAACCTCCTAGCGCTTCCTGGTGCCCGCTGCCGGCCCCTCCCACGGGGCGTTGCACAGGGCAAGGGAGAGCGCTCTCCCACCTCTGCAACGCCCGTGGGGTGGGGCTGGCAGGGGAACCAGGAAGCACGAGGAGGGGCCTTTGAGGCCTTCGAATTGCACAGGGCAAGGAGTGGCGGCGTGTGGGAGGAATGGAAGAAGCGCGCGCAAGGTACCGCTTAAAAATTTGGGGGGGGGCACCAAAATAATGTTGGGGGGAATAATGTTTTTTGGGGGGTGCCAAAATAATGTTCGCCTACCATTGGAAATTACCTTAGACCGCCCCTGGCGGTGCCATCGGTGGCTCGCTTGGGACTGGTAGAATAGAGTTCCCGGAGGCCGAATAGGGCCTGATGGAATTTTCAGACCATTAATATTGTCTTTGAGGGACTGGGAGGGCAGCGATCTCCCTTCGGACTTAGCCATATTATGAGTTCCTAGTGGGGTATTGTTCTGGTTCCCCTGTGAGGCTGGAGACAGGGATCTTTTCCAGCACCCAAAACCCACCCCCCAAAAGGTCTCTGATTTAAATGTCCTTTGTGTCCTTCGAGAACTGCGGGGGCCGTCTCTGTCCTTCTTAGACTTCTCAGTTTGCAGACCTTTGAAGCTCTTATTGCCAGGCAGGCATGTAGCCAGGTGGGGGGGGGGGGCTAAGGGGGCTTCAGCCCCCCCCGAAAGTGCTAAGTCCTTCCTTCGTCCAGGCAAGGCTTCTGAGCGCTTCTTCCTGGACTTCCGCATACCTGTGCGCCTTCTGCGCTTGCACTGTGGTCTGGTGCTCGACTCTAATGGAAGAGAAGACGGTGACGTGTGGGCGACGTCTTCCTGGCCAGTCCTCTCCTCGGTGTATTCAAGGACATGCGCCATCTTGGGAATTCCCTCGCACAGCTGCCTCTCTTCACACAAACGGGCTCCTCTTCCTCCTCTTTCTCTGCCTCCTCTTCAGCAAGGCGCTTGAGTCCTATACAAGTGTTTGTGGAGGGCCAAGCGCTGGCTCCGGAGCCTCATAGAGGGCGCCAATACGGCCCAGCCGAGAGCTGCCGCCGCCGATGAAAAAAGCATGTCACACTCGCATTCCGAGCCAGGTCTCACCGACGCCGTGCTCAGGAAAAGCCGAGGATTCTTCCCCTTCCCTTCCTCCTCCTTCTGGGCCGGGCAGACGCCGCGCTGCTGAGCCTTCTGGGAGGAAGACGATAAAGGCCCCCTTCTGCCCCCGCCACCCATGAGGAGAAGGCGGCTCCGGCAGCGAGGCCTGCCCTGAGGGGAAGACGAGTGTCGTTGCGGAGGCGTTCGGCGTTGGGAGAGAAGCAGCGGAGGTGGCGGCAAGGGAGGCGGGAGCGGCAAGTGCAGCCTCAGGCCCGGCTGAGGCCTAGTCGGCACCACCTCCGCCGCCTCTTTCTCCTCAAAGGAGGCCTCACTGAGTGAGGAAGGGAAAGAAAAAATACTTCCCAGGGCATACCTGATGATCGTTCACGGCACAGTAGTATACCGCGGCACAGCGGTTGGGAAACACTGCCTTGCACTTTGTTTTTGCGTCTTTGCCTTCCGAAGGTTTATTTAAATTATTCTTAACGAATGCACAAAATAAGATTCAGAAAGCTGTTTTTCTCCTCTTTGCTCACAATTTGCCAACCTGCAACCCTCTGGGATGGAATCACTGCCATCGGGAGCTCCCTGGCGCTATTCCTGAGTGAATTTGTGCCTCCAGAGAGTCGCTTATCATTATAGCCTCCTTAGTTCTCTTCAGGGAGAAGTGCTCCTCAAAGCGGTAGAAGTAAACAGCCGCCTCATGCTATGTTTAAGACATATGTGAGAATTTATTTGGTTCTTTGTCAAATAAGAACTTTGTGGAATTTGCAAATTTCTTCATGCTTTTAATGGAAAATCGTTGATTTGTTGTTGTTTTTTTTAAAAAAATCGATTTGGATGAAAGTAATGAATTTTTGCCTCCAACTAGATGGATATGAATGCTTATTTCTTAATAGTCTGCTTTGGAATCCTTATGTATTGAACCATAGATTGCTACCTCCATGAAACTTGCATTTGAGCTTCATGAGTTACCATTTGTGTACACTAGGCCTGGTTAGATTTTTCGGAATCCCTCTAAAATCGGATTAAATTCGGATACAAATCAATTCTGAAGCGTCTTTGAAGCGTTTTAAGCAACCCGGAAGTGAAGATGCCAATTCGAAGCCGCCGCCATTTTTGGAAAGAAATCGGTGTCAGTTAGTTTGAACGCGGATTGCTTCTCTCGGCCTGAGATCTGGGGCGAAAGCCGGCTTTCCCCCCCAGAGCTCAGGCCGAGAGAAGGAATCCGCATTCAAACTAACGTGGATTGCATCTCAGTCTGAGATCTGGGGCGAAAGCCGGCTTTCCCCCCCGGATCTCAGGTCGAGAGAAGGGATCAGCATTCAAACTAATGCGGATTGCTTCTCGACCTGAGATCTGGGGCAAAAGCCGGCTTTCATTCCAGATCCCAGGTTGAGAGAAGGAATCCGCATTCAAACGAACGTGGAGTGCATCTCAGTCTGAGATCTGGGGTGAACGTCGGCTTTCCCCCCAGATCTCAGGCCGAGAGAAGAAAACCGCATTCAAACTAACGCGGATTGCTTCTCGACCTGAGATCTGGGGCGAAAGCCGGCTTTCCCCCCAGATCTCAGGCCGAGAGAAGAAAACCGCATTCAAACTAACACGGATTGCTTCTCGACCTGAGATCTGGGGCGAAAGCCGGCTTTCCCCCCAGATCTCAGGCCAAGAGAAGGAATCCGCATTCAAACTAACGCGGATTGCTTCTTGGCCTGAGATCTGGGGTGAAAGTCGGCTTTCCCCCCAGATCTCAGGCCGAGAGAAGGAATGCCCTCGCAGTGATGATCCTGGGCTTTGGCCCTCTTGCATGGAGGGTTACGCGTCGGTGGAGTGAGGGAGGGCACCAGCTCCGGGCTCTCCACCTCCTGCCTCCGGCATGGAGAAGTTCCGGATGTCGGCGGCGTGGCAGGAAGGAGCCTTTGTATGACTTCCTGTAGCCCCGGATGAGCTGGCTGAGGCATTCTGGGAACCGTAGTTTCCTGACTCCTACGGCTCCCAGAATGTCTCAGCCAGTTCATCCGGGACTACAGGAAGTCGTCCAAAGGCTCCTCCCCGCTACGCCGCCGGCACTGACCCTCCCATGCTGGCCACCCAAAGCCTCTCCATGCTGGAGGCAGGAGGAGGAGGCGGAGAGCCTGGGGCACTCCAAAGCCACCGCGATGGGATGGCGGCAGTGGCACCCCTTCTTCTTGGTTGGCCCCGCCCTGACGCCCTTCTCCCCGGGCTGGACAGAACCGGTCAGGGGGCCGCATCCGGCCTGCGGGCCGTAGGTTGCTCACCCATGATCTAGATATAGATAATATTAATTTGTAGGTTTAAACAGAGATTTTATAGCAGGCTGGAGACCTCCATCAGTGTTTTGATGTCAATGCAATACAATAGTTTTTTATTGAATAGCCCTGAGGCCATATCACAATACCAAACGAAACAGCAAGGCTTGACAAGACTTGTCTACACTCTATGTAGTAAATTATAAAATAAAATAAAAAAGACACTTATAACAATACAGTAAATAAATATGATAAACAGAATATATACATCATCATAATATTAATTTGCAGGTTTAAACAGAGATTTTATAGCAGGCTGGAGACCTCATTAAAAATAATACATCAGTGTTTTGATGTCATTTTCTTCCGTGTCCCAAGGTGTTGCAAAGGAGTTTTCTGCAGATAAAAACATCTGGTGTCTGTCTAGTGCAAAAAATACTGTTTCCTTTCACAGAATACAGTGTTGCCTCGCTACTTTGTGGTTTCCTTTTAGCAGACTCGCTGTTTTGTGGTTTTCAAAAAATATTAATTTAAAATATATATTGCGGTAGTTTTGTTGTTTTGTGGTTTTTTGGCGCCGCCGCTCTCCGAGATGCTTCCCCTCCTCAGTCCTCCCTCCCCCTCCAGCCTTGACGGGCCTTTCCTTCCTTTCCTTCACTTTATTTTTAGTTTATAAAGACTTAAAATAGTGTATAACTACTAAAATGATGTATAAATATTAAAATAAATATAATGTCCCTACCAGGGGTGGATCTAACGTTACGCAAACTACGTGGTCGCGTAGGGTGCCACATGGTCAGGGGCGCAGTCGGCTGCCAGATTTCGCACATGCGCATTTGGTGCGGCAGCCAGCGCCTCCAGCTGCAAAACGCTCCTCTTTTTCGGCTTTTTGTAGGGCAATTCGCGTGTCCGGCCTGCTGGAGTCACGCCGCACCAAATGCGCATGTGTGGAAGTTCTGTGCATTCGCATTTGGTGCGGCGCGACTCCA
Organism: Anolis apletophallus; assembly: GCA_030556195.1. NCBI lineage: Eukaryota > Metazoa > Chordata > Lepidosauria > Squamata > Anolidae > Anolis > Anolis apletophallus. The sequence continues at coordinate 44,886,528 of JARBWK010000013.1, forward strand.
GCAGGCTGGACACGCAAATTGCCCTACATTAGGCCAAAAGGTGTTTTGCTGTCGTGGAAGGGGCTTGCCGCGCCGATGAAATGCGCGCATGCGCAGAACCAGCTGGTTCCACGCATGCACATTTGATGCGGCGTGGGCGGGCCGCCCTACACGAGACCGGAGATGAGCCGCCCGCAATGCGGGCCGCCCCCCACGATGCCAGAGACCGAGGAGGAGTGCCCGGCAGCAGGCCAGAACATGTGAATACCTTTTATTTTATTTGTATGTGTACCTTTTATTTTTCAGTGTTTGGTTGGGTGTGTGTGTGTGTGTGTTTGTGCCAAAATAATGTTCGCTTACCATTTAAAATTACCCTCATCCGGGCCTGGTCCCTACATCACAGATTTTCACAGATTTTTATTTATTTATTTATTATTTCGATTTATTATTTATTATTTCCAGTTGGCTCAGGACGGTTTACAGCATGTCGACCAATAAACATAAAAAACAGTAAAATAACAGTATCAAAACATTAAAACAGTATCAAACTAGCACCACGGGTGGCTAAAGGTCAAATTCCTGTCGGAAAAGAGCTGTTTTACAGTCTTTCCGAAAAGCCGGCAGCTCACTGATTGCACGGGCTTCCGCCGGCAAAGTATTCCACAGTCTTGGTGCCACAACAGAAAAGGCCCTCTGTCTAGTTAAATATAGGCAAACCGTTCGTGGGGAGGGAATCTGCAGGAGGTTGTGATCCTCAGATCGAAAGGATCTCTGAGGAACATATGGGAGTAGACGGTCCCTCAAGTACACCGGCCCCAGACCATGCAAGGCCTTAAAGGTCAAGACCGACACTTTGAAGATAATCCGGTGCTCAATTGGCAACCAATGCAGTCGCTGCAGAGTTGGAGTGATGTGAGCCCTGGTCGGCACTCCAGCCAGGAGTCTCGCTGCAGTGTTCTGCACCAGTTTGAGCCTTCGGATGACCGCCAAAAGGAGACCAATGTAAAGGGCGTTACAGTAGTCCAATACAAACAACGAGTCAATTTCAAATATATAAACTATAATATCAAAGTGAATACAATCCTAATACATATGAATAACAGTATCAACTTAAGGTACCAAACACGCCCGTAGTAGGCTCCTACCCTTCTTGCAGAATAAATGTCAATAATAGTCCAAATAGTTCCGTGTCCATCTGCTAAGGTAAATGTTCATAGGACAAGTTCCTGTTGAGTAAGGTTCCCAAATGTGGTTGAAGGTAGATGAATTATGATATTATTATCCACAGAGGGTCCGAAAATATCGAAGTTCCAGTTCCGCTTTAGTTAAGCCTGGCGTACGCGCACCAACAAACCGCGCCTGTATATCAATCCATTGAAAACATATAATGGAGAGCTGTGTGTGGGCTAGATCCAATGGATGCTGAATATAATAAGGCAGTCGTAATCTCGCATAATGCCTGGATCTCCCATGTATACTTGGAGGCCGACGAGGATATCAATGTACAATGGCACCAACTCTCGTTTCGACCCCTAGAAGTGGGTCTTAATCAAGGCTACATATCAAACACATATCAACTCACAATCCATGGTAAAGCAGGTGCATAAGTCTAGATCATAGAGGAATGTGCGTACTTCTGTGTCAAGACCAATGGCCGAAGCCATTACAGTAGTCCAGCCTCGAGATGACCGTCGCCTGGATCACAGTGGCCAAGTCACTTTCGGTGAGATAGGGCGCCAGCCGCCTAGCCTGTCGCAGGTGGAAAAAAGCTGATCTGCTGACAGCTGACACTTGAGCCTCCATTGTCAGCAGCGGGTCCAACTGGACCCCCAGGCTCTTTACTAAAGACGATGGATGTAATGCCTCGCCGTCCAGAGTAGGCAGCCGGAATCCACACCCCCCTGGGTGACCCAGCCATAGGATCTCCATTTTCGATGGATTCACTCTCAGCCGACTGGCTCGTAGCCAACCAGTCACAGTTTCTAAGGCATAGTTAGAAACAATCGGGAACAGAGTCCGGCCGACCGTCCATCCTCAGCACCAGCTGGGTGTCATCAGCGTACTGGTGACACTCCAGGCCAAAGCTCCGCACCAGTTTGGCAAGTGGCCGTATATAGATGTTAAATAATTATTGCGGGAGGTCGTGGAACATAACCCCCCGCAATAAGTGAAGGAAGACTGTAGAGGAAACCTTTCCAATACATAAAAGATATATTTGTGAAAATAAGCCACATGTTTTTCTTTTTCTTTTTTTGATATAAATTTTTATTGTTTTATGATTTCTTAATACATGGAAAGAGGGGGAACAATCAAGGTGATAGGAAAGATGGAAACAACACAAAAACAACAACAGCAAAAGTAAAAAAAAATATCCAAGGGGGAGGAAGTGAGAGAGAGAGAGAAAAATCCTCCCCTAAAAAAAGAAAGAGAAAGAATAAAAGAAAAAGAAAACAAGAAAACAAAGTCTGACTTCCATTCCAAACTTGCTTTACTTGTATTTTCATAACAAATTAAAAAATGACTGTCTCCTGTTTATTTTATATTCTTCTTAGTTTATTCTTCATACTTTTGGAAAAGTTCCCAATGTGTTTCTTTAATTGGGTTACCTGTGAACCTCTTTAAAAAAAAAAAGAGTTAATTTGTCCATATCTTCTATTTCCCTTACTTTAGTTTTCCAATCTTCTATTTTTCCATCCCCTGGCAAAAACCATCCTTGCTGCCGTTGTCATATATATGAACAATTTATCTTTATTCTCATCTAGTATTAGATCTGAGTCAGTAATTCCCAAGAGGTAATACTCCGGCTTTTTTCTGTATTTTTTTCCCTGTATTTCCTTGTGTATTTCCGTCCAATACTTCGTGGCTGCTTTACAATGCCACCACATATGGAAAAAACTTCCATCCTGATCTTTGCATTTCCAACTTTTACTTGATAACTCCTTATTCATTTTTGCCAGTTTCACTGGGGTCATGTACTACCTGTGAAACGTTTTCAACCAATTCTCCCTCAAGTCCGAAGCATACGTATATTTTAGTTTTTTGTTCCACAACTGTTCCCACTCCCTTCAGTATACAGGTCTTCTGAAATTTTCAGCCCATTTGATCATGCACTCCTTTACTTCTTCCGTTTCGGTGGCCCTTTCTGAAAGTATTTTGTAGATTTTGTTATTTACTTTCTGTCCGTTCTTAGGATCTTATCCCAACTATTTTCTGTTAGGTTAAACCCCATTATCTTATCTTGGTTATAAAGATCTTTAATTTGCAGATAGTTCAACCATGTTAAATTATTAATTTTTTCTTTCAATTCAAAGCCACATGTTTTTCTACATAGTATAGCTTCTTCCTAACATGATGTTCTAGTACAGGGCTGTCCAACAGGCGGCCCACGGGCCGTACACGGCCTGCCAACCCCTTGGATCCGGCCCCCTACTCTCCTGCAATAAAAATATTTTTATATCCCGATTAAAAAAAATCCCCCCCAAAAAAGTGCGCATGCATGCGCCGCTTCTGCTGCCCTGGTGCTGTGGGAGGGGCTCCGCCCTCCCTCCTACAACATCAGCCAGGGTGGCAGAACCGGGAAAAATCGCCGCTTCTGCCACCCTGGCTGACGCTGTAGGAGGGAGGGAGGGAGGGGCCAAAGGGAGCCCTCCTTAGCTTCACCCTCCCTCCTACAACGTCAGCCAGGGCGGCAGAACCGGGAAAAATCGCCGCTTCTGCCACCCTGGCTGACGCTGTGGGAGGGAGGGAGGGGCCAAAGGGAGCCCTCCTTAGCTTCACCCTCCCTCCTACAACGTCAGCCAGGGCAGCAGAACCGGGGGGGAAATCGCCGCTTCTGCCACCCTGGCTGACGCTGTAGGAGGGAGGTAGGGGCCAAGGGGAGCCGTCCTTAGCTTCGCCCTCCCTCTACAACGTCAGCCAGGGTGGCAGAACCGGGAAAATCGCAGTTTCTGCCACCCTGGCTGACGCTGTAGGAGGGAGGAGGGGCCAAAGGGAGCCCTCCTAGCTTCACCTCCCTCCTACAACGTCAGCCAGGGCGGCAGAACCGGGAAAATCGCAGCTTCTGCCACCCTGGCTGACGCTGTGGGAGGGAGGGAGGGGCCAGGGGCCCTCCTAGCTTTCACCCTCCCTCCTACAACGTCAGCCAGGGCGGCAGGGGCCCTCCGCGCCTGCCACCCTGGCTGATGCTGTGGGAGGGAGGGGCCTCCCTCCTACAACATCAGCCAGGGTGGCAGAACCGGGCAAAACCGGGAAAATCGCCGCTTCTGCCACCCTGACTGACGCTGTGGGAGGAGGGGCCAGCCAAAGGGAGCCCTCCTTAGCTTCACCCTCCCTCCTACAACGTCAGCCAGGGTGGCAGAACCGGGAAAAATCGCCGCTTCTGCCACCCTGGCTGACGCCGTGGGAGGGAGGACGGGCCAAAGGGAGCCCTCCTTAGCTTCACCCTCCCTCGTACAACGTCAGCCCGGGTGGCAGAACGGGGAAAAATCGCCGCTTCTGCCACCCTGGCTGACGCTGTAGGAGGGAGGAGGGAGGGGCCAAAGGGAGCCCTCCTTAGCTTCACCCTCCCTCCTACAACGTCAGCCAGGGCAGCAGAACCGGGGGAAATCGCCGCTTCTGCCATCCTGGCTGACACTGTGGGAGGAGGGAGGGGCCAAAGGGAGCCCTCCTTAGCTTCACCCTCCCTCCTACAACGTCAGCCAGGGCGGCAGAACTGGGAGAAATCGCCGCTTCTGCCACCCTGGCTGATGCTGTAGGAGGGAGGGAGAGGCCAAGGGGAGCCGTCCTTAGCTTCGCCCTCCCTCCAACGTCAGCCAGGGTGGCAGAACCGGAAAAATCGCAGCTTCTGCCACCCTGGCTGACGCTGTAGGAGGAGGAGGGGCCAAAGGAGCCCTCCTTAGCTTCACCCTCCCTCCTACAACGTCAGCCAGGGCGGCAGAACCGGAAAAATCGCAGCTTCTGCCACCCTGGCTGACGCTGTGGGAGGGAGGAGGGGCCAAAGGAGCCCTCCTTAGCTTCACCCTCCCTCCTACAACGTCAGCCAGGGCGGCAGAACCGGGGAAAATCGCCGCTTCTGCCACCCTGGCTGATGCTGTGGGAGGGAGGGAGGGGCCAAAGGGAGCCCTCCTTAGCTTCACCCTCCCTCCTACAACATCAGCCAGGGTGGCAGAACCGGGAAAAATCGCGCTTCTGCCACCCTGACTGACGCTGTGGGAGGGAGGGGCCAGCCAAAGGGAGCCCTCCTTAGCTTCACCCTCCCTCCTACAACGTCAGCCAGGGTGGCAGAACCGGGAAAAATCGCCGCTTCTGCCACCCTGGCTGATGCTGTGGGAGGGAGGGAGGGGCCAAAGGGAGCCCTCCTTAGCTTCACCCTCCCTCCTACAACGTCAGCCAGGGTGGCAGAACCGGGAAAAATCGCCGCTTCTGCCACCCTGGCTGACGCTGTAGGAGGGAGGGAGGGGCCAAGGGGAGCCGTCCTTAGCTTCGCCCTCCCTCCTACATCGTCAGCCAGGGTGGCAGAACCGGGAGAAATCGCCCCCCGCGATCGGCCCTGCCCCCAATCGGCCCCACCCCGCAAGCGACCAGGCCCCCCCCCGCTGCGGCCCGGCCCGCCACCTGATCAGTCACCGGAATTCTGGCCTTTGGGCTGTTAGAAGTTGGACAGCCCTGTTCTAGTACAAGGATGGTACTATGCAGGATATTTTTTTCGCAGCAAGAGAAAACTCCCATACTTATTAGTCCTTGAATCTGAAGATGCATATGTCAAGGATTTGCTTATTTACTGTTGGATACAAAAGGGAACAGTACGTGAAGGACACTCCAAGGCTTCTGGATTTGAGTGGCTGAATGAACAGGAAATCAGCTCATATGAGAAGAACGGAGGTCAGGACCCCAAAAAGACAATCAATGCATCTCTTTAGAGACTTGGAACATCTGGTTCTAATGAGGCATCAGCTTCCAAATCTGGACTGAATGCCATTAAACAATAAATGCATACCAGCTGAACCTTTTGTGGTGGAGGCTGGGTGGGGGAGGATTTGGAGTAAGGAATCAGGGGAAACATTGTCTTCTTTATGTATAAGGCATTCAAAACGATCCATATGTCTGAACGTTGGTGAGAAGTGCTCTAAGATGCTAATGTAAGGCTGTCGAACGCCCACTAAATTTTATGCAATTCTGAAAAAAAATACAAAACAAAACATGGGAGTGTTTCCTTTGTCATGTTGTGTAATAGATTTGCAGCAATGCAGAAGCTTCCTTGAACATGGTAACTGAAACCCTTAATTAAGTGCTCGATGTAGTTTGTCTCTTTACCCCTCAAAAAAACCCCAGCTTTTCTGGCAGGCTTCATTTTCACTACATTGGTTTCTGTTGGAGCGTTGTGTAGCGAATAAGCAATGGTGGGTAGTGAGGGAGAGTAAAGGAAATGGTTGGATAAGGACTTAGAACTCATGAAGGTGAAGCTATTCAGAGTGTCTTGAAGCTGCAGTCCATACATCATTGGCCCCAGTAACATCTATCTATTAGGCATGAGAAAAAAGTTATGAAAATGATTCGTTTCGTAAGAAATTCGTAAGAAATGCTACTTTCGAGTATTTCCGCACCTGGAACGCCAACCAGGAAGTGGACTTTCTTTTTCGAACTTCGGGGGCCAGGATTTTCTTAAGTGTCGTTATTAGGTCGTAAGGGGGGGGGGCACCCTCCTTCTCTCTCACCACCCTCCCGCCTCCCTTGCCAATAAGTATTATGGCAAGGCAAGCCCTAAACTCGCTCCTTCTTTCGGCTGGAAGCCTGGAAAAAATGTAAACAGAGAGGATTACTCAGAAGTAGGGCACTTTGGATGAAGGGCCCTCCTTTGTGGATTTACTTCTGAGTAAACCTCTCTGTTTACATTTTTTCCAGGCTTCCCTGCCTCTCCTGCCTGCCAGGATCTAAAGCATCAAAGAGTATTGGGGTGAGAAACCAACCTAATGTATAATAGAATGAATGCTACTGTAAGTGCCTAATATTATAAGTAATCCAACTGGTCATACCTACATTCCATGCACATGCAATAATACAGCAGTAATAACAATAACAAGAGGTAAAAATTCAAACCAGTATTCTGACTGGTCTCTCCTCATGCGGTGCAAACGGGCTCTTCTCTTATTAGCCTGGGAAATTAGCCGGGGGGAAAAGCCAGCGTTGCTGCTTGGGAGCACACACATACATATTCTTGGGAGGGGATTTGCTGCAGAATCCAGGGCTCATAGAGAAGATTCTGCAGCAAATCCCCCCCAAAGAATATGTATGTGTGTGCACCCAAGCAGAAAACGCTGGCTTAATTTCCCGGGCTCACAGAGAAGAGCCCGTTTGCACCGCATGAGGAGGGACCAGTCAGAATACTTCGGTTTGAATTTTACCTCTTTTTATACCCATTGTTATTACTGCTATATTATTGCATGTGCATGGAATGTAGGTATATGACCAGCCTGGGAAAACTTGGGCCCTCGCTCCCTCGGGATCGGGGTGAGAGAGAGGCAGCGAGGAGCGGGGGGGGGCTCCTCCTCCTTTTCTTTTGCTGCTTCCAAGAATAGAATACCCGCTCCCTCCCTCCCTCCTTCCCTCCCTCCTTCCTATTTGGAGAGTCCCATCTAGAATTCAGTGTGATTTATTCAAGTTTTGGCCTACAACTCCCAGAAATCCCAGCCAATTTACCAGCTGTTATGATTTCTGGGAGTTGTAGGCCAAAACCATCTGAATGCATGCGCTGGCATACGAACTACTAACGAATTTCGTTAGTAATTAAGTTACATTTTAGAAATTTTTGGGAAATTTTTTGTAAGTCTTTCTTTTACTAATCAAAAAAAAATCCCCCCCATTTGATTTTAGAATCGCCATTTTTGGGTTAGAAACCATGCCTACTATCTATCTATCTATCTATCTATCTATCTATCTATCTATACAGTATGTACAGTATATAATAAAAGTCAGTGTTTGCAGGCAGTGGTGCAGTGGTGCGGTGGTGCGGAGGGAGGCATATGTGCCACCATTTCGATTGGCTGCCACTGTGGGATTATTTGCATAAAGGGCTCTGATTGGCCAGCCTCAGAACTCCCAACATTCTACAGCCCCAGACAGAGGGGATTGGTTGCCACTGAAATGGTATTTACATAAATGACTCCGATTGGCCAACCACATTCCAACATTCTAAAGTGACTCAGAGGTCTCAGGCAGTCAGCCACTGCAGCCCACAGCAATGACGGATCCGGACCAAACATGGCAAACAAGGGACCAATGGCCCACTTCAATGGCCCACTTCACAACCTGGTGTGGTTTAGGGCAGGATGGGCCACGAATGATGGGATTTGCAGTACCTTCACCTCATTCACTTCCCAAACAACACTGTAGCCCCTATAAATCACAGACCAGGCCCAAAATTGACAGCAAGGCTTCCTTAACTTGATTTTCCTGACTAGGCCTCAGCTCATGGGATATTGTTAGGCTTCCTCAACTTGATTTTCCTGACTAGGCCCCCAACAAGACCAAACTTGACACACAGACCTAGCCCCAAGATGCACCCTACATCCTGGTGCAGTTTGAGGGACGATGGACCATGGATGATGGGACTTGCAGTACTTTAATTCACTTCCTTAGAGCACTGTGGCCCACACCAATGACAAAACAGGACCAACCTTGGCACACAGAGGCCCAATGGCCCACTTTACAAACCTGCTGCGGTTTACGGCAGGGTGGCTCACAAATGATGGGATTTGCAGTACCTTCACCCAATTCATTTCCCACAGAACATCGCAGCCCCTACAAATCAGAGACCAGGCCCAAACTTGGCACACAGCGTACCCATGACCCACTGTTTGGAGGGGGATGGACCATGGCCAATGGGACTCGCAGTACCTTCACTAAGTTCCCGAGACCACTGCAAGCCATATAATCATCTAATAGGAACCAACCTTGGCACACAATGCCTTCCTCAAATAACCCGGGCACCACCGGGTCCTCAGCTAGTGATACAAATATAATCGTATCTCATTCTCTGCCAGACCTCAATGCAAAGAGGAGTTGCGGGAGCCTGTGTGTTCTGCAATGCAGTATTTCCCAACCAGTGTGCTGTGAGTGATCATCAGGTGTACCGTGGGAAACTGGAACCTCCAATCCCCTTTCTTCCCCCTCCTGCCGAACACTTTTTCTTCTCCACTCGGGCTCCCTCCTTCCCAGCCTCGCTCTGCTCACTTTGCCTCGCTTTGCTCACGCTGCCGCCATTTTGATCCGAGGGGGCAGCGTGAGTGTGTTCAGGAGGAGAGGGGGAGAGAGGAAGACGTGGGCCGAGTCTGCGCAGTAACGCCCGCACGGGTCACGTCTTCCTCCCTCCCCCCTCCCCTCCTGAAGAAGGGAGCCCGGGTGGAGAAGAAAAAGTAAGTGTTCGACAGGAGGGGGAAGAAAGGGCGTGAAGGGGGGAGTGGGAGGAAGAGGACTCTGTCGAAAACTGGCATGGGCAAACATGGACCTTCCAGGTGTTTTTGGACTCCAACTCCCACCATTCCTAGCAGCCTCAGGCCCTTTTCCTCCCCCCCCCCCCTCAGCCACTTAGGCAGCAAAGGCCCTCCCCCCTCAGCCACTTAAGCAGCAAAGGCCCTAGGAATGGTGGGAGTTGAAGTCCAAAGCACCCAGAGGGCCACAGTTTTCCCATGCCTGTTTTATGGACCTTAAAGTGGTGAGCCTCCTTCCAACATTGTGGTTCTGGATAGAAAACAAACCACAACATAACATTGTTTGAGTCCACAGTGCTCTCTGGGTGTAGGTGAACTACAACTTCCAAACTCAAGGTCAATTCTCAAGCAAACCCTTTCAGTACTTTCTGTTGGTAATGAGAGTTCAATATGCCAAGTTTGGTTCAATTCCATTGTTGCAAGAGTTCAGGATGCTCTTTGGTTGTGTGTTAAGTATAAATCCCAGAAACTCTAACTCCCAAATGTCAAGGTCTGTTTTCCCCAAACTCCATCTGTGTTCACATTTGGGCATATTGAGTATTCGTGCCAAGTTTGGTCCTGATCCAACATTGTTTCAGTCCACATTGCTCTCTGGTTATCGGTGAACTACAACTCCAAAACCCAAGGTCAATGCCCACCAAACTCTTATAGCATTTTCTCTTGGTTATGGGGAGTTCTGTGTGGGAAGTTTGTGTCTTTCTGCCATTCCTGCCAGGATATCTATGTTGTGTTCATCAGGTCCAGGTTTCACACTGAGTGTATAAATACATTTAAAAACATATTAACTATATGTATAACTGTGTTAGAGTGTCATTTTGTGTCATTTTGGTTGGTGGTGTGCCCCAGGATTTTGTAAATGTAAAAAAATGTGCCACGGCTCAAAAAAGGTTGAAAAACACTGGTGTAGCGAATAAGCAATGGTGTGTAGTGAGGGAGAGTAAAGGAAGTGGTTGGATAAAGACTTAGAACTCATGAAGGTGAAGCTATTTAGAGTGTCTTGAAGCTTGCAGTCCATACATCATTGGCCCCGGTAACATGATACGAATATAACCGTATCTCATTCTCAATGCAAAGAGGAGTTGCTGGAGCCTGTGTGTTCTGCAATGGACAGGTCGTAGGTTTTTTCAGTCCAAGGTTCTCAGGGTCATATTTCCCCAAAGCAGGAGGCTATATAGAATCATATCAAAAGATTAGTATGAAATAGTGGTCAAGTAATCCTAGTGCTCGCTTCCTAAAAAAAATACGTGTTTTTGAAAAATGTATGGGTCTCAACTCTCCAAAAAGCAATCCTCAAATATATAGCAAAAAAAAGCAAATTCTATGCTTGGCATGATCAGGAAGGGAATCGAAAATAGGTCGGCAAATGTTGTATTGCCTCTCTACAAATCTATGGTAAGGCCACATTTGGAGTACTGTGTACAATTCTGGTCTCCGCAACTTAAGAAGGATATAACGGAACTGGAAAAGGTACAAAGAAGGGCAACAAAAATGATCCAAGGGATGGAGCGGCTCCCTTATGAAACCAGGTTGCAACGCCTTGGTCTTTTCAGCCTTGAAAGACGGCGTTTAAGAGGTGACTTGATCGAAGTGTATAAAATCATGCATGGGATAGAAAAGGTGAATAAAGAAAAAATATTTTCTCTGTCACCCAACACAAGGACTAGGGGGCACTCCCTAAAGCTCCAAGGTAGGAAAGTTAGGACTAATAAAGGGAAATATTTCTTCACCCAGAGGGTCATTGGGTTATGGAACTCACTTCCAGAGGAGGTTGTGACAGCGGTCAGCCTGGACAGCTTCAAGGCAGGAGTAGACAGATTCATGGATACCAAGGGAATCAGTAGCTACTGAAATGGACATCCAAGTGCCACCTCTGTGTTGATGGAGGCAGGCAGGATTTTCCCCGGGTACTGGTTGTGGGGGTCGGGAGCAGGTGAGGGTTTTGCCCTCCTTTCTGCTAGAGATCCCCGTGTACAACTAGTGGGCCACTGTGTGACACAGAATGCTGGACTAGATGGGCTGAGGCCCGATTCAGCATGGCTCTTCTTATGTTCTTATGTTCTTATGTTCTTATGTTCTTATATAGCCGAATAGCAGGATAATTCACATGTATTGTCCTTGAATTGCCAATTAATAATAAGTGTTCTTTATTACACTCTTAGCGTTTACAAGTTATTCATGAAGCACTTGCGGCTTTTTGCCGCTGCAAAGAGAAATTTGGCCACCTGTTCCATTACCCTTTTGCCAAGATTGGACAGTAAATAAGTACAGTACCAATTTAGGGTTCTTCCTGGCCATTTGGTGAGTAGAGGGGTGTGATGAGGTGGATATTTATGTGCAAATGCATGTGTTGTGTGTTGATCACATGTTTGCTTATATGGTTTAGAAGGGACATTTGTATTTGAAATGGGGTTGAATGTTAGACAGACCCTAAAGGGTTAACTGTCATAGTAAAGGCATTTCCCTCCTAGGGGAATGTGTTGTCATAGTAACAGTGGGCGGAGCCAGCCAAGGCTAGCTTTAGAATGTTCAATTTGAATCTGACAGTTGGAGAATTTCAGTTGGCCAGCTGCTGTGAGCAGAGTTGGTGGGGGAACGAGCTGTTGCTGAAGCTGCAAGCTGTTTGTAGGAGCTGTAGTGGGCAGTTCAGTTCAAGTGTGTGGGTTTAGAGAAACCCAGGTTAAGGACAAGTATAGTCCTAGGGTTGAGAGTAACCCAGTATTAAGTAGTTACTTGTGTGTAACTGTATCAAGGGGAAGTTAAAACCCCAGTGTTACATTGTTTAAAGTTCCAAGTTTGTACCTCTTCGGAGCATATTTGAAACCACCTAAGCTGTGTGCCCATTTGTGTAAAATAAACTGTTTAACACTTTCAACATAACATCTGTGGAAGTCGTTTGTTCAGAAAGACCCTCACATCCAGTGGTCAAGCCTTGAGAAATGGTGGCAGCGAATTAATAAATAATAAAGAAAGAAAACAGTTATAACTGGTGGTAGTGGTCAATCGTCCACAGTGAATCCAGTACGAGGTGTGCGAATAACAGAAGATCGACGCTAGCTTTCGGCGGCGTTTCAATTCATTTCAAGGGGATATTAACCTTAGTCTATCATCCCTGTAAATTGTGCAAATAAATAGTACATGTATTACAGTTTCAATTTTATCCTCCCCGCAACGGCAAACTCTGTGTTCATAATCAGTCCCTTTGTATCTCCCCTCTAGTGTGGCTGATTTTAGAATATACTAGCTTGGGGACCCGGCGGTGCCCTGGTTATTTGAGGAAGGCATTGTGTGCCATAGTTCGTCATTGGTGTGGGCTACAGTGCTCTAAGGAATTGAATTAAAGTACTGCAAGTCCCATCATCCATGGTCCATCCTTCCTCAAATTGCACCAGGATGTAGGGTGCATCTTGGAAGGTCTGTGTGCCAAGTTTGGTCTTGTTCTGTCATTGTTGGGGGGGGGGGGGGGGGCTAGTCAGGAAAATCAAGTTGAGGAAGCCTAACAATATCCCATGAACTGATGCCTAGTCAGGAAAATCAAGTTAATGAAGCCTATCTGTCAATTTTGGGACTGGTCTGTGATTTATAGGGGCTGCAGTGTTGTTTGGGAAGTGAATGAGGTGAAGGTACTGCAAATCCCATCATTCGTGGCCCATCCTACCCTAAACCACACCAGGTTGTGAAATGGGTCATTGGTCCCTTGTTTGCCATGTTTGGTCCTGATCTGTCACTTCTGTGGGCCGCAGTTGCTGACTGCCTGAGGCCTTTTGCTTTCCCTCTGAGTCACCTTAGAAGTGTATTGGGTGAAGGTACTGAACATTCGATTTCCAACAGAAAATCTGTGAACTGGCTAACTTCAACACCAGCCATTTATGCCTGCCTCAAGCCCTTTCCTTCCTCTCTGTGCTGTGTTGGAATGTTGGAAGGCTGGCCAGTCACAGCCATTTATGCAAATAAGCCCACAGTTGCAGCCAATTGAAACGCTGGCACATATTCACTCGGTCGCACCACCCACCCACCGCAGCTCAAGGGAGCTGTTAATGATATTCAACAGAGCAAGGAGTCTTTCCAGAGTGCTTAAAAGAGGCGGTGGTAGCTCCATTACTGAAGAGCATTGGTCGGTTCCCTCCAACTACCGCCCAGTGTTGAACCTTTCTCTGGGCAAGGTGGTTGAGAGGGCATTGTACCAGCTGCAATCCTACTTAGATGATGCAACATGGCTAGACCCCTTCCAGTCCGGCTTCCGTTTGGGGCACGGGACGGAGACGGTCCTGGTCTTCACGGCAGCGTTTGACACGGTCGACCACAATCTTTTGATCCACCGCCTGGCCATGGCCGGAGTGAGGGGGACTGTCCTTAAATGGCTGACCTCCTTTCTCCGCCAGCGGTCTCAGCGTGTGAGGAGGGGCGGGGTGGTCTCCGAGGACTCCCCATTAGTGTGTGGAGTTCCTCAGGGGGCCATTCTCTCCCCTCTATTATTTAACATCTACATGCAGCCGCTTGCACAGCTGGTGCGGAGTTATGGGCTGGTCTGTCACCAGTATGCGGATGACACCCAGCTCATTCTGAGGATGGAGGGCAGGCCGGAGTCCGTCCCGATAATTTCCAACAGTGCCTCGAGGCCGTTACTGGATGGCTGCGAGCCAGTAGGTTGAGGGTGAATCCGGCGAAGACGGAGATCTTGTGGCTGGGCCGCCCGGGCGAGGTGGGTGCCCGGCTTCCGACCCTGGACGGTGCGGCGCTGCACCCAGCGCCGTCAGTGAAGAGCCTGGGTGTCCATCTGGACTCCCATCTGACAATGGAGGCCCAGGTCTCCATGGCCAGTAAGGCTGCTTTTTTCCACCTCCGCCAGGCAAGGAGGCTGGCCCCTACCTCTCCCGGAGCGACCTAGCCACGGTGATCCAAGCCACGGTCATCTCGAGGCTAGATTACTGTAACGCACGTTGGCCTGCCTTTCGTCGATCCGAAGCTCTTAGTGCAGAACACTGCTGCCCGGCTCCTGTCTGGGGCTCCAGCAGGTTGCCGTATAACTCCAATCTTGCAGGATCTGCACTGGCTGCCTATTGAGCACCGGGGCCCCTTCAAAGTGCTGGTTCTTACCTTCAAGGCCATCCACGGCCTGGGGCCAGCGTATCTGAGGGACCGTCTCACTCCATATTGCCCATCGAGATCACTTCGGTCTGAGGCGGCCAACCTCTTGGTAATACCATCTGTGAAGCTGGCTCATTTAACATCTACCCGCCGGAGGACGTTCTCCGTGATAGCTCCTACGCTATGGAACGCCCTCCCGGCCGAAGCCAGAGCCCTGAGGGACCTACTCCCGTTCAGACGGGCCTGCAAAACTCACTTGTTTAGGCAGGCCTTCGGTGACTTCTATACATCCACTGGGCTATTACATCGCTGCTGCTTTTGTTTTAATTATTGTTGTTGCATGTTTTAATGATGTTTTTAAGTGTTCTGTTTTTAACCCTCTGGCGCTGTGCCACTGGTTCTTGTGAGCCGCCGCGAGCCCCCGGGAGTCGGCGGTGTTAGAAGTCCCAAGAAATAATAATAATAATAAATAACTGCCAGGAGATTCCAAAACAACTCTCTCCATGCCACTTTTATCCTCCTCTGAGCCCTCTGGATCTATCCCAGCATTCCTTTCCTCATCTTCTGGTCATCTGAATACAATGTTGTTCTCACAAAGGATTGTACCAGCAGAAAACTACTTAAAAGGCTTCAAATCGTCCCATGACATCATTCAGTACACACTTGCTTTTCTTTTTCTTATCTCTAAGCCACTGGGGAAAGCGAATCTGTCTGTTGTACACTCTGCCTCCGAAGTGCCAAGCACCTTGAAACATTCACCCCTCACATTTCTCTCAGCCTGCACTTCTGGCAGATTCTCATGTGAACTGATATCACTTTCTCCAGTCTCATGGGAACTGCCAGGAGATGCCAAAACAATTGTCTCCATGCCACTTTTATCCTCCTCTGGGCCCTCTGGATCTATCCCAGCATTCCCTTCCTAATCTTCTGAGCCCTCAGAATCTGACCAAGCTACTAGGGGTGGTTGAGCCATTAAAAATTGATTCTAAACTCGTGGGGGGGGGGGGATTTCCATTGCTGGGTCATTATAGATATCCACCCCTACAAGCTACAACACGAATTGTGTAGTTAAGCAGATCTTGTGGATTCCAGAAGTTTTTTCCCATCACAGCAAGTGTTGAAGAATGCTTGGAGTTGAATTTCAACAACATGTGTCTGGCCCACAATGATCGCCTTAGTCTAAAGACTCAGGCTGATACACTGTTCAGCAAGGGAATAGATAATAATTCAATCTAAATCATGGATGACCAAATTTGAGAGAAGCGTTGGCTGCCTGACATCTCCTTCCAGCACAAAGGTTAGTCCCATAGCTGGGTATCGCAGCAACCTGCTTGCTAGTGCCGTTTTAAATAGCTTTTAGTGACTTCATGAGCCATCCATTCAAGCTTTTGGCACTGTTCTCATGGCAGCAATGGAAGAAGAAGAAAAACGGAGTGGGTAATAAACAGCTAAATGGTTTGATGTGCCTTGCAGGTGTAGTGGAACACGTGGTGTATTTTGTTCAAGGTGGCCCGTTGCCAAATCTCAGTCTCAAAAGACATTCTCTTGGCCCAACTGTGTATACTTTTGATTTTGTACCGTGGAAGACTAGCGCTTGGCTTTTCCTACAAGCATCCCACAGAGGGAAGAAAATTGAATGTTGATAATATACATTCTTGAAAAAATATTTTTTGGAAATGGCCAAAAGTCTTGGTAAATACATTGACTCATGACTCCAGGGATGAGAATCATAGAATGATTTAATTGTTTTAACTACAGTGTTCCCTCGCTACTTTGCGGTTCCCTTATTGCGGACTCGCTGTATTGTGGATTTCAAAAAATATTAATTTAAAATATATATCACAGTACAACGGTAGGGAACCTATGGCTCGGGAGCCAGATGTGGCTCTTTTCATGATTGCATCTGGTTCTCCAGAGCACTCCGGGCCTCGGTTTCCCAGCATGTAGCAGGAAACCTTTCCTTCTTTCCTTCCTTTTCTCTCCCTCTCTCCCCTTCCTTCTTTCCTCCATTCTCTCTCTCCTTCCTTCCTTCCTTCCTTTCTTTCTCCCCTTCACCCTTTCCTTCTCTTCTTCCTTTTCGTTCCTTCTCTCCCCTTCCTTCTTTCCTCCATTCTCTTCCTTCCTTCCTTTCCTTCCTTTCCTTCCTTCCTTCCTTTTCCCTCCCTCTCTCCCCTTCCTTCTTTCCTTCCTTTTCTCTCCCTACCTTCCTTCCTTCTTTCCTCCATTCTCCCCTTTCCCCTCCTTCCTTCTCTCCTTCCTTTTCTCTCCCTCTCTCCCCTTCCTTCTTTCCTCCATTCTCCCTCTTCCTTCCTTCCTTCCTTTCGCCCCTTCACCCTTTCCTTCTCTCCTTCCTTTTCCCTCCCTCTCTCCCCTTCCTTCTTTCCTTCATTCTCCCTCTTCCTTCCTTTCTTTCTCCCCTTCACCCTTTCCTTCCTCCTTCCTTTTCCTTCCCCCCTTCCTTCCTTCCTTCTTTCCTTCCTTCCTTCCTTCCTTCTTTCCTTGCTTCCCCCCTTCCTTCCTTCCTTCTTTCCTTCCATCCATCCATCCATCCATCCTTCCTTCCTTTCTCCCCTTCACCCTTTCCTTCTCTCCTTCCTTTTCCCTCCCTCTCTCCCCTTCCTTTTTTCCTCCATTCTCCCTCTTCCTTCCTTCCCCTTCTATTCTTTCCCCCCAACTCTTCCTTTCCTTCTGCTTCCTTTCTTTTCACTTCCCCCTCTCTCCCCTTCTTTCTTTTCTTCTTTTCCCTTCATTATTTTACTTTTTCCTCACTCCCTTTCC
Source organism: Anolis apletophallus (assembly GCA_030556195.1). Classification (NCBI taxonomy): domain Eukaryota; kingdom Metazoa; phylum Chordata; class Lepidosauria; order Squamata; family Anolidae; genus Anolis; species Anolis apletophallus. Next base: position 44,903,855 of record JARBWK010000013.1, read on the forward strand.
TTTCTTTTCCCCATCCTTTCCTTCCTTCCCATTTCTTTTTCCTTCCCCCTCCTCGTCTCTCTCCTGTTTTTCTTTTCTTCCTTTTCCATAGTTTGTTCTTCTTTTCTTTCTTCCTCTCCCCCTCCCTCCTTTATTTCCTCTTTATTTATTTATTTCTTTTCCCCTTCCTTCCTTCCGCCTTCTCTTCCTTCCCAGAGTCCTGAGCATGCCTTTTGCAGAGCCAGGTCTGAAGCGTCCCGCCATTCTGCCGGGGGAATCCTTTTCTCATCGTATGTACATATAGACTCTGAGTCGTGGGTAGGTCGGTCATTTTGTCTTGGTTGTTTTATAAGTAGCTCGCACGCTGAAAAAGTGTGAGCACCCCTGCCATAGAAGAAGTCTAGCCATCAATCAAGATTTTAAGGTGTCAGTAATGCCTGCGTTATGGTACCCCGTTCTCAGCGACCTGGTATCAGATGCATTGGATTCAGTCTCATGAACCATGGCAGGGCTGTCCAACTTCTACTGGACCTTGGGCCGGAATTCCGGCCACTGATCACCTGGGGGGCCAAGCCCCCGGCTCCGCCCCCTCCCTGCCCCCAGCTCCGCCCCCTCCCCACCCCCGGCTCAAAAATATACAATTAAATATTATATTATTTAAATAAGGGGAGAGGGAGGGAAGGAACACATGAGGGGCATAAATATACAATTATTATATTATTTAAATAAGGGGAGAGGGAGGGAGGGATGGAACACATGAGGGGCATAAATATACAATTACATATAATAATCACATAAAGGGAGCCTACCTTCCCAAACGCGCAGGATCCAGGAGTAGCCGGACCACGAGAGAGGCGACGACCGACCGAGGCAGCAGCCGAAGAAGCTCCAAATCGCATCTGTGTGGGCCGCAGGGATTTAGTAGCCGAGATTTCGGCAACAGGAGGAGTATCGCGAGACTACGCGAGCCACACGGGATTTCGATCGAAGTCCCGTGTGGATGGCGTAGTCTCGCGATACTTCCTCCGGAACCCGGAAGTGGGTAATTTTTATTTATTTTTTTATTTAATTCATTATTCTATTTTTATTTTTTATTAAAAAGCTGAGCAGGCCGCAGGCAAGGGGCTGGCGGGCCGTGTACGGCTCCCGGGCTGCCTGTTGGACAGGCCTGAGCCATGGCATCTTAAAGCAGTGGTTCTCAATCTTCCTAATGCGGTGACCCCTTAATGCAGTTCCTCATGTTGTGGTGACCCCCAAACATAAAATTATTTTCGTTGCTACTTCATAACTAAATTTTGCCACTGTTATTAATAGTAATGTAAATATCTGATATGCCGGATGTATTTTCACTCACTGGACCAAATTTGGCACAAATATCCGATGTGCCCACATTTGAATACTGGTGGGGGGGGGGGCATTGATTTTGTCCTTTGGGACTTGTAGTTGCTGGTATTTATATTTCGCCTACAACCAAAGAGCATTCTGAACTTCACCAATGATGGAATTGAACCAAACTTGGCACACAGAACTCCCATCACCAACAGAAAATGCTGGAAGGGTTTTGGCGGGCATTGACCTTGAGTTTGGGAGTTGTAGTTCTACATCCTGAGAGCACTGTGAACTCAAACAATGATGGATTTAGATCAAACTAGAATATTCAATATGCCCAAATATGAACACTGGTGGAGTTTCGGAAAAGGGACTTGATTTTTGGGAGTTGTAGTTGCTGGGATTTATAGTTCACCTACAATCAAAGGCCATTCTGAACCCCACCAATGATAAAATTGGGCCAAATTTCTCACACAGAACCCCCATGACCAAAAGAAAATACTGTGTTTTCTGAAGGTCTTCGGCGACCCCTCTGACACCCCCTGGCGACCCCCCCAGGGGTCCCGACTCCCAGGTTGAGAAACACTGTCTTAAAGGATCCTGTCTATATGAACGACACTCCAAAAACAAATGCACCAAGGCACTCAAGCTTTACATTACAGATGGCTAATTTACTAAGAGCGGCATACACGAGATTTCGCTTTAAATGCAGATTTAATTGGGTTCATAAGCAAATGATGTACTCTCCGAGCAATGGCTCGGATAGCACTCGGCAACCACCGCTTAATGAAGCTTTTCTCAAGTTTCCTCTAAGAGCCAAGGACACTGAGTAATTAATACGAGTTCTGAAAATAAACTGCTCCAGATTATGGCATTTGATGATGGCATGGGTTTTGGAGTATTGGCTATATCTGAGCTGTATCACAGGTTTTGGGACATGGAAGTGAAAACAGATGACAAGCCCCAAAAGTCTATGCTTTCCATGAGGCATTTTCCAGATGGTGTCCACACACTCACAAGCTTTGTGCATCGAGCAAGCATCTGACGGGTAATTAATTATGGCCGACAATTTTACAAGAATAAAGTCAATGTGACAAACGTTTGTTAGATCTTTTTTTTTTTTACATTAGGGCAGTGTTTTCCAACCTTTTTTGACCTGCGGCACATTTTTTACATTTGCAAAATCCTGGGGCACACCACCAACCAAAATGACACAAAATGACACTCTAACACAGTAATACATATAGTTAATATGTTTTAAAATGTATTTATACACTCAGTGTGAAACCTGGGCCTGTTTCGATGAAGCATCAAAGTAAAAAAAGGTTAAAATAGGTGAGGATTCATTACGTGTTTTAAATCTCGATTTATGTTCCTGGGCCCTCGTGCATAGATCACGCCCACTTTCCCCCACATAGTACCTATGGCATGGGCAAATTAAACAATAATATTTCTACTGCCACATGTTGCTCCTGTACGTAATTTAAAGGTGTGTTTGCCCTCTAGGTCAGTAATAGTTTCTTGAATAGAAATATGCCTACATATCGTACAATGATGGCATGGTTGGGTATATGTTTTCCCTTTGGGAGGATGTTGGGGGATTCTGTGATCAGCATGGATCAATAACTGTTTAAGATTGGTAACTGTTTCGATGAACACAACATAGATATCCTGGCAGGAATGGCAGAAAGACACAAACTTCCCACACAGAACCCCCATAACCAAGAGAAAATGCTATAAGAGTTTGGTGGGCATTGACCTTGGGTTTTGGAGTTGTAGCTCACCTATATCCAGAGAGCACTGTGGACTCAAAACAATGTTGGATCAGGACCAAACTCGGCATGAATACTCAATATGCCCAAATGTGAACACAGATGGAGTTTGGGGAAAATTGACCTTGACATTTGGAAGTTACAGTTTCTGGGATTTATAGTTAACACACAATCAAAGAGCATCCTGAACTCTTGCAACAATGGAATTGAACCAAACTTGGCATATTGAACTCTCATTACCAACACAAAGTACTGAAAGGGTTTGCTTGGAATTGACCTTGAGTTTGGAAGTTGTAGTTCACCTACACCCAGAGAGCACTGTGGACTCAAACAATGTCATGTTATGTTGTTGTTGTTTTTTATCCAGAATCACAATGTTGGAAGGGGGCTCACCACTTTAAGGTCCCTGGAACAGGCATGGGAAAACTTTGGACTTCAATTCCCACCATTCCTAACAGCCAGTTTTCCAAGGCACACTGGTTGGGAAACACTTCATTAGGGAACGGAGAGCAACTGGGGAATACTGGAGCCCACATTGGTTCCTCAACAGATCTTTGGGACCATACATACCCTCTATGCACAATAATAATAATAATACATACCCTCTATGCAAAATACTACTACTACTACTACTACTAATAATAATAATAATGTTCTAACCTGGGGTTAGAACATGGACATAAAGAAACCTTTTTGAAAGCAAATGTATAGAGACTTTATTTATTACAAAAGTACCTCCTCTTGGGCATAAAATGCCAGAAGCTTCTCCAGGCTTGGGGATGGCACTGCCAAGCCAGTGGTGGCATAGCTAGCACAGGGCTGGCTTGGCCCTGCCCTCCTCAGGGCTGGAGAGGCTGCAGGTGAAGCTGGGGCCGGGGCAGGGCTGGGGCTTGGCACGGCCTGCCTCCGCCCCTCTTTGGTTTCGGCTCTGCCAGCAGCTTCTCCAGGCTAGGCGATGGCACTTCCAACCCAGTAGAGGCATCGCTAGCACAGGGCTGGCTTGGCCCTGCCCTCCTCAGGGCTGGAGAGGCTGCTGGTGGAGCTGGGGCTGGGGGAGGGGGCAGGGCTTGGTTCCACCCCCCCTCTGGCTTTGGCTCTGCTAGCAGCTTCTCCAGGCTTGAGGGTGGCAGTGCTAAGCCACTGTTGGCACAGCTAGCACAGGGCTGGCTTTGCCCTGCCCTCCTCAGGGCTGGAGAGGCTGCAGGTGAAGCTGGTGGCGGGGCTTGGCACGGCCTGGCTCCGCCCCCCTCTGGCTTTGGCTCTGCCAGCAGCTTCTCCAGGCTTGGGGACGGCAGTGCCAAGCCAGGGTTGGCACAGCTAGCACAGGGCTGGCTTAGCCCTGCCCTCCGCAGGCCTGGAGAGGCTGCAGGTGAAGCTGGTGGTGGGGCTTGGTGCGGCCTGGCTCCGCCCCCCCTCTGGCTTTGGAGCTCCCAGCAGCTTCTCCAGGCTTGAGGATGGCAATGCCAAGCCAGTGGTGGCATAGCTAGCACAAGGCTGGCTTGGCACTGCCATCCTCAGGGCTGGGAGGCTGCTGGTGGAGCTGGGGCCGGGGCAGGGCTGGGGCTTGGCATGGCCTGGCTCCGCCCCTCTGGTTTGGCTCTGCCAGCAGCTTCTCAGGCTTGGGGGTGGCAATGCCAAGCCAGTGGTGGCATAGCTAGCACAGGGCTGGCTTGGCCCTGCCCTCCTCAGGGCTGGAGAGGCTGCAGGTGAAGCTGGGGCCGGGGCAGGGCTGGGGCTTGGCACGGCCTGGCTCCGCCCCCTCTGGCTTTGGCTCTGCCAGCAGCTTCTCCAGGCTTGGGGATGGCAGTGCCAAGCCAGTGGTGGCATAGCTAGCACAGGGCTGGCTTGGCCCTGCCCTCCTCAGGGCTGGAGAGGCTGCTGGTGGAGCTGGTGGTGGGGCTTGGTGCGGCCTGGCTCTGCCCCCCTCTGGCTTTGGCTCTGCCAGCAGCTTCTCCAGGCTTGGGGACGGCAGTGCCAAGCCAGTGGTGACATAGCTTGCACAGGGCTGGCTTCACCCTGCCCTCCTCAGGGCTGGAGAGGCTGCTGGTGGAGCTGGGGCCGGGGGAGGGGGCGTGGCTTGGCGTGGCCTGGCTCCACCCTGCTCTGGCTTCAGCTCTGCCAGCAGCTTCTCCAGGCTTGAGGATGTCAGTGCCAAGCCAGTGGTGACATAGCTAGCACAGGTCTGGCTTGGCACTGCTATCCTCAAAGCTGGAGAAGCTGCTGGTAGAGCTCAAGCTGAGGAGGGGGCGGGGCCTGCATCCGGAAGCAACCCTGGAGCCTCCGCTGCTGGCGAGAGAGAGGAGCGCCCTGCTTCTCTCTTGTCCGGAAGCAAACGTGGACGGTGTGCAACGTGGAAGGTACGCGCGGGCAGACTTCCTGGGCAGCCCTGCTGTAGAATAAGAAATCAGTCTTCAAATTCATATCCACTTACAATGAACGATGGTTTTGATCTTTTACAATCTTTATGTGAAATCACTGGATCTAAACCTCGGGGACTAATTGGGAAGTATTTAAACTTTTCCCTTTTCCGGAACTTTTAGAAGCTTAAATAAATAAAGGTATGTTTGATCACACGCCAATGTATTTTGATAGTTTTAAAATGGTTAAAGCAAGAATGGAAAAATGATACAGACTGAGAATAGTTTCTCTGCATCTCTTCAAAATAGAGCTCAAATCTATCTATCTATCTATGTATATAATAAAAGTCAGTGTTTGCAGAGGTGTGGTGGTGCGGGGGGAGGAATATGTGCCAGCGCTTCAATTGGTTGCCACTGTGGGATTATTTGCATAAAGGACACTGATTGGCCAGCCTCAGAACACCGACACTCTAGGGCACCAGATTATTTGCATAAAGGACTCTGATTGGCCAGCCTTAGAACTCCAACACTCTAAGGCACCAGACAGAGGGCATTGGTTGCCACTGAGAGACAATTTGCATAAAGGACTCTGATTGGCCAGCAAAACAGAATGCAACTGAATGCATGAGTTAGCCAAATGATAGTTTTTTTTCCATTGGAAATGGAATGTTCATTTTCTGAGAGGTGCGGAGGTGCCAAGGAATATGTGACGGCGTTTCAATAGGTTGCTAATATGGGATTATTTGCATAAAGGACTCTGATTGGCGAGCCTCAGAATTCCAACATTCTATGGCCCCAGACAGAGAGGATTGGTTGCCACTGAAATGGTATTTGCATAAAGGACTCCGATTGGCCATCCACATTCCAACATTTTAAGGTGACTCAGAGGGAAAAGGAAAAGGCCTCAGGCAGTCAGACACTGCGGCCCACAGCAGTGACGGATCAGGACCAAATGTGGCACACGGGCCCAATGGCCCACTTCACAACCCAATGACCGCTACAGACCAAAATTAGCACACATAGCCCCCTTGACCCACTCAACACCCTGGTGCTGTTTCAAGGAGGATGGACCACAGATGATGGTACTTGAAATACCTTCACTCACCTTGCAGTTTGGAGAGACCATGGATGATGGGACAACCCTCATCCAAAGAATGATCAAGACCAAATGTGACACACACAGCCCCCATGACCCACTCTACATCCTGGTGCTGTTTGGAGGGGGAAGAACCATGGCCAATGGGACTCGCAGTACCTTCACTAAGTTCCTCAGACCACTGCAAGCCACGTAAACATCTGATAAGGACCAACATTGGCACACAATGCCTTCCTCAAATAACTTGAGCACCGCTGGGTTCCCAAGCTAGTAGAGTATACATCTCGGGCCATTCACCTGTTATCTGCTAGTATGTACTTGGTGATAAAATTCTCATTCACTTCATAATACTTCAAAGTGTTTAAACCAGGCCAAACCCAATGCACGTGGCTATTAATATAGCACTAGGCACTTCCTAGCATTTAAAACAACTCGCATTTAATTGTGCATTACTTGACTGTAAATCAGAATTCTTTATTCCTTCTAAGAGCTGCCAATAAAGACTGCTATTAAATCACTTTGCACAAGACTCAAGTGCTCTGCCTGATGTTCACTTATCGGGCTAATGTGCATCTTCATAGATTGAATATGCCAAGAAAATTGCAAAGGCCTTGCTGCTGTTTGACACATTTATTTTATTTTCGCTCGAGAAAGAAAAAGAACGAAACATCAAAGGAATTCTGAACTCCTGACAATTCCACTTGCACTTCCTCTTATGTTGTGTTTCCTGATTTTTATAGTTGCCCAGAAGACGTTTCGACCTTTCGAAAGCTGGATCTACACTGCCGTGTAATGCAGTTTCAGAATGCAGATTAATTGGACTGGATTATATAGATTGCTAGCTGAGGACCCGGCAGTGCCCGGGTTATTTGAGGAAGGCATTGTGTGCCAAGGTTGGTTCCTATTAGATGTGTATGTGGCTTGCAGTGGTCTCAGGAACTTAGTGAAGGTACTGCAAGTCCCATTGGCCATGGTCCATCCCCCTCCAAACAGCACCAGGGTGTAGAGTGGGTCATGGGGGCTGTGTGTGTCACATTTAGTCTTGATCATTCTCTGGATGAGGGTTGCAGCGGTCTCTGGAAGTGAGGGAAGGTACTGGAAGTCCCATCATCCATGGTCCCCCGTTCTCCAAACTGCACCAGGATGTGTCATGGGGGCTCTGTGTGCCAAGTGTGGTCTTGATCAGTCATTGGATGAGGGTTGCAGTGGTCTCACTTCAACTCCCATCATCCGTGGTCCGTCCCACTCAAACTGCACCAGGATGTAGAGTGGGTCATGGGTACTCTGTGTGCCAAGTTTGGGCCTGGTCTCTGATTTGTAGGGGCTGCAATGTTCTGTGGGAAATGAATTGGGTGAAGGTACTGCAAATCCCATCATTTGTGAGCCATCCTACCGTAAACCACAGCAGGTTTGTAAAGTGGGCCATTGGGCCTCTGTGTGCCAAGTTTGGTCCTGTCTCGTCATTGGTGTGGGCCGCAGTGCTCTAAGGAAGTGAATTAAAGTACTGCAAGTCCCATCATCCATGGTCCATCCTCCCTCAAACTGCACCAGGATGTAGGGTGCATTTTGGAGGGTCTGTGTGCCAGGTTTGGCCTTGTTCTGTCATTGTTGGGGGCCTAGTCAGGAAAATCAAGTTAAGGAAGCCTTGCTGTCAATTTTGTGCCTGGTATGTGATTCATAGGGGATACAGTGTTGTTTGGGAAGTGAATGATGTGAAGGTACAGCGAATCCCATCATTTGTGGCCCATCCTGCCCTAAACCACACCAGGTGGTGAAGTGGGCCATTGGTCCCTTTTTTGCCAAATGTGGTCCTGAGCCATCATTGCAAGGTTGGTTACTGTCAACGAAGGCCATACACAATGTCCCATGAGCTGAGGCCTAGTTGGGGAAAGCAAGTTAATGAAGCCTTACCTTCAATTTTGGGCCTAGTCTGTGATTTGTAGGGCTTGCAGTGTTTTTTGTGAAATGTGTTGGGTGAAGGTACTGAACATTCCATTTCCAACGGGAAAAACTGTCAATTGGTTAACTTCAACTCCAGCCATTTATGTCTGCCTTAGGCCTTTTCGTTTCCTCTCTGTGGTGCGTAGGAGTGGTGGAATGTTGGGTGGCTGGCCAATCAGAATCATTCATGCAAATAATTCCACATTGGCGACCAATCAAAAAGCTGCCACATATTCCTCCCTTCCTTCGCACCTCCCGCCGCACCTCCCGCTGCAAACACTGACTTTTATTATATACATAGATAGATAGATATGAGCCTATGCAGCCATTTAATCCAGGTTCACAACTTGGGAGCTCTCCTGGACTCTTCACCAGGGGCGGTCCGTCCATGTAAGCAACCTACGCGGCCGCATGGGGCGCCATCATGGATGGGCGCCGCCACGCCGGGCGTGCCGGGCGCCATCATGGATGGGCGCCGCCGAAGCGGAACTCCCGGCTGCAGGCAGCAGCAGGGATCAGCGCTGGCTGCGCCGCCGAAGCGGAACTCCCTGCTGCTGCCTGCATCAGCTTCTGAGCATGCGCGGACATTCTCGCGCACACCCAGAACTGCCGGAACTGAACTTCAGCTCTGGCAGTTCTGGGCATGCGCGAAAATGTCAGCGCCTGCTCAGAAGCTGCTGCAGGCAGCAGCAGGATCGGCGTTGGCCGGGCCGCGAGCGAACTCCTGCTGCTGCCTGCAGCAGCTTCTGCCCATGCGCGGAAATGCCCGTGCATTACGGAGGTGCGCCGCGGCACGGCGGTGGCGCAGGGCAGTGCGGCGGCAGGACCAAGTGACGCCGCAGCGGGGGGGGTAATTTTTCTTCGCTTGCCCCGGAATAGGTTAGGCCGCCCCTGCTCTTCACTGAGCTTGGAACCTCACATCTCGGCAGTGGCCAGGGGACCATGCTTCAGTTTTGATTTTAGCAGCTCAACTGGCTGATTCAGCATGCTTGCAAAGTATTTGTTCTACTCCTGAAGCACTGTCCACTGTCCATCCAAATATTTCCTCCACTTGCAAGCAAAAGAAGCGAGGCCTACCACATGCATCCTAGACCCCTGCCCATCCTGGCTGATCAAGGAAGCCAGAGGGGGTTTGGCAGAGTGGGTGAAGCTGGTGGTTAATGCCTCCTTACAGGAGGGCAAAATTCCAGCCAGCTTAAAGCAAGCTGTGATAAAACCGCTGTTGAAGAAACCATCACTGGACCCCACTCAATTCGTCAACTATCGGCCAGTTTCCAATCTCCCTATTTGGGCAAAGTCCTGAACGTGTGGTGGCTTCGCAACTCCAGGAGTTCTTGGTAGACACTGATTATCTTGATCCGGCACAGTCTGGCTTTAGGCCGGGACATGGCACTGAAACAGCCTTGGTCGCCTTGGTAGATGATCTACGAAGGGAGCTCAACAGGGGGAGTGTGTCCCTGTTGGTTCTGTTGGACCTCTCAGCGGCCTTTGATACCGTTGACCACGGTCTCCTTCTGGGTCGCCTTGCAGATATAGGGCTTGGGGGTACTGCTTTGCAGTGGCTCCAATCCTTCCTGGAAGGTCGTACCCAGAAGGTGTCATTGGGTGACACCTGTTCGGCTCCGTAACCGTTGTCTTGTGGAGTCCCTCAGGGTTCAGTCCTGTCCCCGATGTTATTTAACATCTACATGAAACCGCTGGGAGAGATCATTCGGAGTTTTGGAGTAAAGGGTTATCTGTACGCATATGACGTCCAGATCTGTCACTCCTTCCCACCTGTCACTAAGGAGGCTGTCCAGACTTTGAACCGGTGCTTGGCCGCTGTGTCGGACTGGATGAGGGCTAGCAAATTGAAACTTAATCCAGACAAGACAGAGGTCCTCCTGGTCAGTGGAAAGGCCGAACAGGGCATAGGGTTACAGCCTGTGTTGGATGGGGTTACACTTCCCTTGAAGACGCAGGTTCGCAGCTTGGGAGTGATCCTGGACTCATTGCTGAGCCTGGAACCCCAGGTCTCGGCGGTGGCCAGGGGAGATTTTGCACAGTTAAGACTCGTGTGCCAGCTGTGCCCGTACCTTGGGAAGTCTGATCTGGCTACGGTCGTCCACGCACTAGTCACATCCTGAATAGAATACTGCAATGCACTTTACGTGGGGCTGCCTTTGAAGACAGCTCGGAAATTACAACTAGTCCAACGGGCGGGAGCCTGGTTGATAACAGGAGCGGCACTCAGGGAGCATACAACTCCCCTGTTGTGCCAGCTCCACTGGCTACCAGTTTGCTACCGGGCACAAATCGAAGTGCTGGTTTTGGCCTTTAAAGCTCTATATGGTTCTGGCCCAGCTTACTTGTCCGAACGCATCAGCCTCTATGTCCCACCTCATGATTTGCTGTGGCCGCGCCAACCTTGTGGAACACCCTCCCTGAGGAGATACGAGTCATCCAGGACTTGTTGCCATTCCGCAGAGCCGTTAAGACCTGGCTATTTAGACAGGCATTTGGCCCATAACCAATGCCCGTTATCACCAGCGCCCTGTTACGTCGCCGCCACTGCATTTCTGCTGCCTCATTGCAGTTATTGTTGGGAATGGGATTTTAACTGGGGGGTTTTAAATTGGTTTTATTGTGTTTTATGCGTTTTATTTGCTATTTTAATTCTGTGAACCGCTCTGGGCTCCAGAGAGAGCGGTATATTAAGTTGAACTAATAAATAAATAAATAAATAAATAAATAAATAAATAAATAAATAATTTAAGATCATCCCGGGAGGCCCTGCTCTCACTCCCGCCAACTTCTCAAACGCGGTTGGTGGGGACAAGAGAGAGGGCCTTCTCGGTGGTGGCTCCCCAACTGTGGAAATCGCTTCTAAGCGACATACGATCAACCCCATCCCTCCTGGCATTCAGGAAAAAAAGTGAAATCTTGGCTGTGGGACCAAGCGTTTGCACATTAGCACAATGCAGCAATTTGGACTGGATTTGCAATGGCAAGTTGATGGATATGGCTCAATGCTCCTGTTATGGACGAAATACTGTCTTAACTTAAGAAACTGTGCATGATCTATTAATGTTAATTGTATTTTAATGTATTTCAATGCTGTATGTTTTTGGTTTGATATTGTATTTTATTATGTTGTCATCGAATTGTGCCTTTTGTTAGGTCAGCTTGAGTCCCCCCTCGGGGGTAGAGAAGAGCGGGGTAGAAAGGTTGGAAATAATAAATAAATAAATAAATAATAAAACTTCTCATGACCAAAATCAGTTTCCAAACTCTAATATAGTTGAGATATTCGCCTCCAGTACCAAAGGCTTTCCCTCTCTTCCTTCATTCCCCCACACAAGGTGGCTCTTCCATACTTTGTGTACAAACAGTCCTTTCCCTTTTTTGTATCCTGAGTTCTGTTTGTGAACGAGAGGAAGAGGTGGCGGCGAAGGAGAATAAAACACCACCTCAGGCAGCAGACCCTCAGCACAGTAAAAGGTCAGCTAATTATCTACTAATTGGAATGTTTTGTATTTTTAATGCAAAATTAACTTTTCCCCAGGTACAAGGAGATGCAATTATGAGATTTCTACCTACAATGACTTGGCTGAGTTGAGGGGCTGTAAATCTTGGCTGAATGGAAAAGGGTGTACGAGGTTGCCTTCTGTTGCTGTGATTGAAAGGTCAAAATGTCTTGGGCTGAATTTCCTCACTGGTGGAGTATATGTGTTTTTCTGTTTCTTGGATAGCTTAGAGTAAATTTTATGTAGTTACTGCAGTCGTCCCATGATAGGCTGTTTATATGCAACTTGTTTTGCAAGATATTTATCATTTATTTATTTATTTATTGTTTCACTTATATACCGCCCTTTCCAAGTTGGCTCAGGGTGGTTTACAAAATGAAAACAAGTGAAACCGCAAGTGGAGGACACTATGCAGACTCACAGAAAATAGCAATATATCATACTAGTGTTTATCTCATAATAAATATCCATAAATGTACACGAATCAAATGCAAACACAAATACAAAAAGGGGGTGACACACGCATGTGAGGCCCGTATATCAGATACAACGTCCTGGTCCCATATACGACATAAGTGAGCAGATATACACAATATAAAGTGTTTTTGAATTTTTAAAAACTGTTTTTGGGGGTCCGGATCTGCTGCATGGGCGGTCTGAGGTAATTTCCAATGGTAGGCGAACATTATTTTGGCGCCCCCCAAAACATTATTTTGCCCCCCCAACATTATTTTGGTGCCCCCAAATTTTTAAGCGGTACCTTGCGCACACTTTTCCATTCCTCCGCGCACCGCCACTCCTTGCCCTGTGCAATTCGAAGGCCTCCAGGCCCTCCTAGCGCCCTGGTTCCCCTGCCAGCCCCACCCACAGGGCGTTGCAGAGGCGGGAGAGCGCGCTCTCCACTGCCTGTCAAACGCCCCATGGGAGAGGCCGGCAGTGGGCACCCAGGAAGCGCTAGGAGAGGCCTTCAAAGTTCAGCTCCGGCGGTTCTGGGCATGCGCGAAAAATGTCCGCGCATGCTCAGAAGCTGCTGCAGGCAGCAGCAGGAGTTTTGCTTCGGCGCGCGGCCAGCGCCGATCCCTGCTGCTGCCTGCAGCTTTGCTTCTGGGATGACACGCATGCCTGTAGAACCGCCCGAGCTGAAGTTCAGCTCCGGCAGTTCTGGGCATGCGCGAAAATGTCCACACATGCTCGAAGCTGCTGCATGCAGCAGCAGGAGTTTGCTTCTCGGCGGCGGCCGGGCGCCGATCCTGCTGAGCCTGCTGCAGCTTATGAGCATGCGCTGAGATTGCGCATGCCCAGAACTGCCGGAGCTGAACTTCAGCTCCGGAGGTTCTGGGCATGCGCGAAAATGTCTGTGCATGCTCATAAGCTGCTGCAGGTAGTAGGCCAGCAGCAAGGAGGTTTGCTACGGTGGCACGGCCGGCGTGGCGGCGCCCATCCCAGAAGATGGCGCCCCACGCGGCCGCGTAGTTCACTTACATGGACAGACCGCCCCTGTGCTGCCCCCCCATGGCTGCCGCCCTAGTCCATGGCCTAGGGTGGCCTTATGGGTAATCCGGGCCTGCATGAAGTAGCAACAAAAATAATTTTATGGTTGGGGGTCACTACAGCATAAGGAACTGCATTAAGGGGTCGCAGCATTAGGAGGATTCAGAAACACTGCTTTGAGTGGTGTCAAGTTTTATTCATTCTACAATGTGGATGCACCTTGGGTTGTCCTTTTCATAGCAAAAGGGAAGAAACATTCCAAATTTCGTGGCTGTTTTTTTGTTTAGCTGAAATATTTTTTCTAATCTTGCTGACAAATAATCACTTTCCTGAAAAACGAATGTCACATTTTAGTGTCTCTAGCTTGTAAAAAAAACAACTTCAAAAGAAATAACTTTATCTTATAGATTCCCGGGGATCCTACAAAGAGATGAAAAATACTTTGTGTTTCTGAAAGCCCCCGTCTTCTCTCAAATCTGTCTTGACAACTGTTAAATGGTATAAACATCACAAATGGAGCTTTCATTTAACTTCACGATTGACTGTGAAACACAGGCATTCTTCTGAGCCTTGTGGAAAAAGCAGTGGGATAAAGCCTTGAGCTACATGGGGCGTCAGCTACAGGGGGAAGAATAGTCATAAGAGCACACAAAGGAAGGAAGCTTTGGCTAACAGGACCTTGGATCGAATTGCGTTTTGAATACTGAATGCAATTGAAAGAAACTAATAGGTTGTGCCGTTGCTAAGTGTAAGTTTTACTATGATGCTATGAGATCAGCCATGCGGTCATGTTGGCCGCATGACCTTGGAGGTGTCTCCGGACAACGCCGGCTGTTTGACTTAGAAATGGAGATGAGCACCAACCCGCAGAGTTGGACATGACTGGACTTAATGTCAGGGGGAAACCTTTACTTTATGAGGCTATACATTGATTTTAAAGACATGGTTTAAACATTCGATGTTTACTGTTCACCTTTATTAAAAACGTGGCAGGGCAGGCAATCCCACCGCTGCCACCAATTGTAAGGGGTATCAGAACGTCCGCCAAGGCTAAGCGATCTTCATTTATTTGTACACCAAACTGAGTGAACCGTGTAGTACTGTGGCAGGGCAGCCCCCAGCTATCACGGTTTTCCTTTCTTTATTATTAATTAACTTGCTGCCACCATTTATCAAGGCTCGACCACTAGATGTGAGGTCTTTGTGAATAAAACTTCCACAGATGTTTGTTGAAAGTGTGTAACAGTTTATTTTACACAAATGGGCTCAAAGCTTAGGTGGTTTCTAAGAGGCTCTAAGAGGTACAAACTTCAAGGTTTTAAACAATATAACAATGGGGTTTTAAATTCCCTTACTCAGTTACACACAAGTAACTACTTAATACTGGGTTTTCTCTCAACCCTGGGACTAAACTCTGTCCCACACACTTGGGTTTCCTCAACCCACACAGAACTGAACT
>JARBWK010000013.1:44918855-45082175 GCA_030556195.1 Anolis apletophallus
ATTCACTTCATAATACTTCAAAGTGTTTAAACCAGGGCCAAACCCAATGCGTGGCTATTAATATAGCACTAGGCACTTCCTAGCATTAAAAACAACTCGCATTTAATTGTGCATTACTTGACTGTAAATCAGAATTCTTTATTCCTTCTAAGAGCTGCCAATAAAGACTGCTATTAAATCACTTTGCACAAGACTCAAGTGCTCTGCCTGATGTTCACTTATCGGGCTAATGTGCATCTTCATAGATTGAATATGCCAAGAAAATTGCAAAGGCCTTGCTGCTGTTTGACACATTTATTTTATTTTCGCTCGAGAAAGAAAAAGAACAAAACATCAAAGGAATTCTGAACTCCGACAATTCCACTTGCATTTCCTCTTATGTTGTGTTTCCTGATTTTTATAGTTGCCCAGAAGACGTTTCGACCTTTCGAAGGCTGGATCTACACTGCCATGTAATGCAGTTTCAGAATGCAGATTAATTGGACTGGATTATACGGATTACTAGCTGAGGACCCGGCGGTGCCCGGGTTATTTTGAGACGGCATTGTGTGCCAAGGTTGGTTCCTATTAGATGTTTGTGGCTGGCAGTGGTCTCAGGAACTTAGTGAAGGCACTGCGAGTCCCATTGGCCGTGGCCCACCCCCCTCCAAAGAGCACCAGAATGTAGAGTGGGTCATGGGGCTGTGTGTGTCACATTTATTCTTGATCATTCTCTGGATGAGGGTTGCAGCGGTCTCTGGAAGTGAGGGAAGGTACTGGAAGTCCCATCATCCATGGTCCCCCGTTCTCCAAACTGCACCAGGATGTGTCATGGGGGCTCTGTGTGCCAAGTGTGGTCTTGATCAGTCATTGGATGAGGGTTGCAGTGGTCTCAGAAAGTGAGGGAAGGTACTTCAACTCCCATCATCCGTGGTCCGTCCCACTCAAACTGCACCAGGATGTAGAGTGGGTCATGGGTACTCTGTGTGCCAAGTTTGGGCCTGGTCTCTGATTTGTAGGGGCTGCAATGTTCTGTGGGAAATGAATTGGGTGAAGGTACTGCAAATCCCATCATTTGTGAGCCATCCTGCCGTAAACCACAGCAGGTTTGTAAAGTGGGCCATTGGGCCTCTGTGTGCCAAGTTTGGTCCTGTCTCGTCATTGGTGTGGGCCACAGTGCTCTAAGGAAGTGAATTAAAGTACTGCAAGTCCCATCATCCATGGTCCATCCTCCCTCAAACTGCACCAGGATGTAGGGTGCATTTTGGGGGGTCTGTGTGCCAAGTTTGGCCTTGTTCTGTCATTGTTGGGGGCCTAGTCAGGAAAATCAAGTTAAGGAAGCCTTGCTGTCAATTTTGTGCCTGGTATGTGATTCATAGGGGATACAGTGTTGTTGTCAGGCCTGGTAGGCCTGTAAATAATGGCACACTCACTCAAGTAGTTAACAAGAGGAATTGAGCTTTATTCAGCCTTACTCCAGGCAGAGCAAAGAGGAATCTGAGCTTTCCCGCCAAAACGCTGAGAGAAAAACCCTTCTGGTAAACTCCCTCCCTCCTCTCAGACTCAGGCCCATCCCCCTCTGCTGGCTCCCTGTCGCCATGGCAGCCAAGGCCAAGCCGTTTATTTAACTGCTCTGGCTGAGGCCTGACATTACGCCCCCCTTCGGAATACCTGCCCCACAGGGAGAGAAGAACAAAAGGGAGAGAAGAGAAACATTGCAACTGCATTAGAATACCTCCCTCTCCAACTTAACATCATGGCAATATACAATCCCCAAATGCAAATAACATCTCATTAAACAGTATATGCAATTGCGCTTATACATTTTAACAAAATCATAACTACCATTTAAACTATATCAGGATAACAGTATCTAACACATTCCTAGCAGTAAGCATTGCACACATACATAGCATCACTCTACTTTACACTCCTAAGCTTATATAAACTTAAATTGCAATGCATCAACTTATGCAAAATATAACTGAAAATAATTATTGTTTCATCATAAACCAAAACATCATTTAAACTATCTTCATTACTACAAATAAAGCACACATTAATCTGGCATTTTCAGTTCCATTTATGCATTTACAGAATATCCTGCAACACCGTTATTTCGTTCCTTAGTCATTTGCCTTTCCACCCATCCAGAACATATATAAGGCAACCTCTTCACGTAACACCTACCCTCAATGAAATCTGCCTGCCTCTGCCTTTCCTAGAGGGTGACCGTATTAATAACCTTCCTCCTTTTAGGGTCGAGCACAATAAAGCACCACATCAACAACCCCCTCCCAACATTTACAATCATTAACATCTGTGTGCTAGTCCCCCAAGGGAGGCTCCAAAGGGCTGCATATATTGTCTCTTTCCCTGGGGACAGTAGACCAACGTTCGGCTCAAACATTTTAGTCTTTGCCGTTTGCCAGAGTTCCAATTCGATCCCTGGATCCAAATTGAAGCAAAGTTCAGTCTCTGGGATCTGAAACTTCTCCCAGTTCAAGATTGGGCCTCGATCACTCGGTTGCTCTCCTGGGGCCCCGGAAAGACACCCCTGTTGTGCACCTCTGCCCCACTCAAAGACAACTCCGAGCAAAATAGCGACTGCACCCAAGAAGGGCTGCCCATCACTGAATTTCCTCGGCTCTGCAACTCTTCCCTCCATTAACTGCTTGGCCCCACATCTCCAGAAAGAACCTGGCTGCAGTCACCTGTAGACACTGCAGGCCCTCTCCCCGGAGCAGCAGCTTGGATAGCAACCTCCAAATGCAGGAACCACGCACTCCCATCACGCAGCTGGACTCCTTTCCATCCTCCAACTGGTTGGAGGGCTTCTTTCTGTAAGAACGGGAAGAGCCTCAGGCAGCCGAATCTCTTCAACCGCAAGGGACTCACTGGCGGGCGATTGGGAATTCTCTGTGCCTTTCCCAAAGCCCACGATGGACACCTTCCGCATTCTCCCGCAACAGAACTCCACAAAAGCCTCCTGGCCTCTCTCTGGAACTTGGGCCTCCGAGGGGGCCTCTTCCTCCCTCAGGATTGACTGCCAGATTTCCTCCTGGACTCAGGTGGCAACTTTACTAAGATCCCACCTGGCATGGCATGGCCTGCGCTCTCTTGCAGCCCTGTAGACTCCTCTGCAGCCCCCGACACAACGTGCAGCCCCACCGGGCTCTCTGTGCACTGCAGGTCATCCTTCGGAACTGCCTCCTCTGGTTCATCTACTGCTTCTCGCTGAGGCATCACGTATGCAGCCCCAGATTCTCTTCCCACTTCGCCATTTACGCCACCGGACATCCAAGCTTCGAGGGTCGCTCCCCATAAGATCAAAAGTACCCACAGGCCCGCTCAGCAAAACTTTCTTCAGCATTCTTTTCCACTGAGGGGAAATTGCACACCCTCCTCTTCGCTTAGTTGTTTCGTCTCATCCAGCAGATCCACACAAGCGACTGAGGCTTCATTTTGCAGCTCCTCGCAAAACCCATCATGAGGCTGTTGTCCTCTCCAGTCACTACAGGCGCTGCATCAGCCTGCCGAGCTTCCCCCGGGGCTACGCTGGAAGGATCGGCTGGGTTCAGTCCCTTTGCAACGGCGTCCCACGTCTTCACCTCATCTGGGTCTTCCAGAGACAGTGAAATCAGCTGGGAGCTACTTGCCTTGACTGACTCCCCCTTTTCCTCCACATCAGCACAGTCGGGCAGCTGGAGAGGCTCTCCCATAACGGCTTTCATCTTGAGGGACACACACTCACTCCCACCCAGGGGCTCGCTCACCTCCGCCGTTGCACCAGGGTCGCTGGCGGCTTGGTGGGCCTCCTGCTGCTCCTCTTGTGCAGCAGAGCCTTGTGCAGCCCCCACCCGGGTTGGGAATGGGCCTCGACTGCACGCGCTGGATGGCTTCCCTTGTACTCTCAGCAGCCGCAGGCAGGCCTAAACATTCTTCACCTTCCTTTGCGTCATCCCCAGCCAGGGTTGCGACCGGCTCGACCCCTTGCTGCTGGAATTTCCATTTCCACGGCAACCTGTTTCTCAGGGAAAGTTGCACTCTCCCTTCCAATGCTGTTTGAATTCCTTCCTCCAGTTCTTTGCCCTTCAAGAGCTCCATCACTGGATCTGGCCTTGAGTCAGCACAGTTGGAGGCGCTTTCACTCTCCACTCCAACTTCTGTCTCCGCCTTTCCAGGGTCCATCTTCGCCTCTCCTCCCCGGGGAGCCGGGTGTCCCTCTCACACCCGGGGCCATGCTCCAGGTGGCCCGCGAACATCACTGCCCATGGATGCGTCGGCCCCAACCTACACACATCGCAGCCGTAGGTGGCTGGGATTGCTTCGAGGGGTCTCCTCGCACGGGGCCCTCATCCTCCTCCTCGCTCAGGTCGCCACACAGGATGGGGTCAGGCAAACTGCCCTTCAGCGCCTCTGAAGGCTGCACTCGCCTTTCCTTCCCCTCCTGCCCCGCCGGCGCTTGAGCTTTACGTGAAGGCCCGGGAAGGGCCGGAACTTTCACTCCTCCTCAGGGCAGCTGGCTCCAACCAAGCTGCGGATCCCTCACAGGGGATGAAGGGCTCTTCCGTGCCATCGTCATCGCCCAGGAACTCGCACAGCATGGCTGGTCTGAGCCCCGAGGAGGGGGCCCTCTTCGACCACATAGGGCATTCCCAGCACGTAGCCTGTGGTGGCAGGCTCATCCTCGCAGCCTTCCTCCTCAGGGATCGAGTCAGTGTCCCATTCTTCCGCCTGCATCCGCCGCACCAAATCCGGAACCGCCTCTGGAGGTTTTCAAAAGCTTGCCGCTTAGCCTCGGCTACATCCACCTTACCGGGGGTCTCCCATCCAGTACGGCATGGACTCCGATCTTCCTCTGGTTCCAACCAGACACCCACAGTTTCCATCCTGAGGCCATGGGGAATGCCGACTCCATTCTCCCGGGTGGGGGCCTTTTGCTTCGCAGGCCTCTGTCGCCGCTTGCTTCTTCGCGGCCAAAACCCCTCTCCTCTGAGAGGGAGGTCGTGCCTCTCTGCCTTGGGAGCACAGACCTTCTCCATAGTTGGGTTGGGTTCTCACCAGCACTGAGACTGGGATAAACCCATTGTTGTTGAGATTCCTCTTTATGTCAGGCCTGGTAGGCCTGTAAATAATGGCACACTCACTCACGTAGTTAACACGCGGAATTGAGCTTAATTCCGCCTTACCCAGGCAGAGCAAAGAGGAATCTGAGCTTTCCCGCCAAAAACGCTGAGAGAAAAACCCTTCTGGTAAACTCCCTCCCTCCTCTCAGACTCAGGCCCATCCCCCTCTGCTGGCTCCCTGTCGCCATGGCAGCCAAGGCCAAGCCGTTTATTTAACTGCTCTGGCTGAGGCCTGACAGTTGTTTGGGAAGTGAATGATGTGAAGGTACAGCGAATCCCATCATTTGTGGCCCATCCTGCCCTAAACCACACCAGGTGGTGAGCCATTGGTCCCTTTTTTGCCAAATGTGGTCCTGAGCCGTCATTGCAAGGTTGGTTACTGTCAACAAAGGCCATACACAATGTCCCATTAGGTGAGGCCTAGTCAGGAAAATCAAGTTAATGAAGCCTTACTGTCAATTTTGGGCCTAGTCTGTGATTTGTAGGGCTTGCAGTGTTTTTTGTGAAATGTGTTGGGTGAAGGTACTGAACATTCCATTTCCAACGGGAAAAACTGTCAATTGGTTAACTTCAACTCCAGCCATTAATGTCTGCCTTAGGCCTTTTCGTTTCCTCTCTGTGGTGCGTAGGAGTGGTGGAATGTTGGGTGGCTGGCCAATCAGAATCATTTATGCAAATAATTCCACATTGGCGACCAATCAAAAAGCTGCCACATATTCCTCCCTTCCTCCGCACCTCCCGCCGCACCTCCCGCTGCAAACACTGACTTTTATTATATACATAGATAGGTAGATAGATAGATAGATAGATATGAGCCTATGCAGCCATTTAATCCAGGTTCACAACTTGGGAGCTCTCCTGGACTCTTCACCAGGGGCGGTCCGTCCATGTAAGCAACCTACGCGGCCGCGTGGGGCGCCATCATGGATGGGCGCCACCATGCCGGGCATGCCGGGCGCCATCATGGATGGGCGCCGCCGAAGCGGAACTCCCGGCTGCAGGCAGCAGCAGGGATCAGCGCTGGCTGCGCTGCCGAAGCGGAACTCCCTGCTGCTGCCTGCAGCAGCTTCTGAGCATGCGCAGACATTCGCGACGCCCAGAACTGCCGGAGCTGAACTTCAGCTCTGGTAGTTCTGGGCATCGAAAATGTCCGCGCATGCTCAGAAGCTGCTGCAGGCAGCAGCAGGGATCGGCGTTGGCCGGGCCGCCGAAGCGGAACTCCCTGCTGCTGCCTGCAGCAGCTTCTGCCCATGCGCGGAAATGCCCGTGCATTACGGAGGCGCGCCGCGGCACGGCGGTGGCGCAGGGCAGTGCGGCGGCGGGACCAAGTGACGCCGCGGCGGGGGGGGGGGCGCCAAATTTTTCTTCTCTTACCCCCCCGGAATAGGTTAGGCCGCCCCTGCTCTTCACTGAGCTTGGAACCTCACATCTCGGCAGTGGCCAGGGGACCATGCTTCAGTTTCGATTTTAGCAGCTCAACTGGCTGATTCAGCATGCTTGCAAAGGATTTGTTCTACTCCTGAAGCACTGTCCAGTGTCCATCCAAATATTTCCTCCACTTGCAAGCAAAAGAAGCGAGGCCCACCACATGCATCCTAGACCCCTGCCCATCCTGGCTGATCAAGGAAGCCAGAGGGGTTTGGCAGAGTGGGTCAAGGTGGTGGTTAATGCTTCCTTACAGGAGGGCAAAATTCCAGCCAGCTTAAAGCAAGCTGTTATAAAACCGCTGTTGAAGAAACCATCACTGGACCCCACTCAATTCGTCAACTATCGGCCAGTTTCCAATCTCCCCTATTTGGGCAAAGTCCTGGAACGTGTGGTGGCTTCGCAACTCCAGGGGTTCTTGGTAGACACTGATTATCTTGATCCGGCACAGTCTGGCTTTAGGCCGGGACATGGCACTGAAACAGCCTTAGTCGCCTTGGTAGATGATCTACGAAGGGAGCTCAACAGGGGAGTGTGTCCCTGTTGGTTCTGTTGGACCTCTCAGCGGCCTTTGATACCGTTGACCACGGTATCCTTCTGGGTCGCCTTGCAGATATAGGGCTTGGGGGTACTGCTTTGCAGTGGCTCCAATCCTTCCTGGAAGGTTGTACCCAGAAGGTGTCATTGGGTGACACCTGTTCGGCTCCGTAACCGTTGTCTTGTGGAGTCCCTCAGGGTTCAGAACTGTCCCCGATGTTATTTAACATCTATATGAAACTGCTGGGAGAGACCATTCGGAGTTTTGGAGTAAAGGGTTATCTGTACGCGTATGACGTCCAGGTCTGTCACTCCTTCCTACCTGTCACTAAGGAGGCTGTCCAGACTTTGAACCGGTGCCTGGCCGCTGTGTCGGACTGGATGAGGGCTAGCAAATTGAAACTGAATCCAGACAAGACAGAGGCCCTCCTGGTCAGTCGAAAGGCCGAACAGGGCATAGGGTTGCAGCCTGTGTTGGATGGTCGTCCACGCACTAGTCACATCCCGAATAGATTACTGCAATGCACACTACTGATTTCTAGTCTGATTTTAAATAACTGTTTACTGGGGAGTTGTCCTTCTCCTCTTAGGGCGCTTGTGCCCGCTTTGTGCTGGTCTGTGACCGTAATAAAGTTTTGATTGATTGACTACATGGGGCTGCTTTTGAAGACAGTTCGGAAATTACAACTAGTCCAACGGGTGGCAGCCAGGTTGATAACAGGAGCAGCACTCAGGGAGCATACAACTCCCCTGTTGTGCCAGCTCCACTGGCTACCAGTTTGCTACCGGGCACAATTCGAAGTGCTGGTTTTGTCCTTTAAAGCTCTATACGGTTCTGGCCCAGCTTACTTGTCCGAACGCATCAGCCTCTATGTCCCACCTCATAATTTAAGATCATCCCGGGAGGCCCTGCTCTCGCTCCCACCAACTTCTCAAACGCGGTTGGTGGGGACAAGACAGAGGGCCTTCTTGGTGGTGGCTCCCCGTCTGTGGAAATCGCTTCTAAGCGACATACGATCAACCCCATCCCTCCTGGCATTCAGAAAAAAAGTGAAATCTTGGCTGTGGGACCAGGCGTTTGCACAATAGCACAATGCAGCACTTTGGACTGGATTTGCAATGGCAAGTTGATGGATATGGCTCAATGCTCCTGTTATGGACGAAATATTGTCTTAACTTAAGAGAATGTGTATGATCTATTAATGTTAATTGTATTTTAATGTATTTTAATGCTGTATGTTTTTGGTTTTATATTGTGTTTTATTATGTTGTCATCGAATTGTGCCTTTTGTTAGGCCGCTCTGAGTCCCCCCCTCCCTCGGGGATTGAGAAGAGCGGGGTATAAATGCTGGAAATAATAAATAAATAAATAAATAAATAAGTAATAAAACTTCTCATGACCAAAATCAGTTTCCAAACTCTAATATAGTTGAGATATTCGCCTCCAGTACCAAAGGCTTTCCCTCTCTTCCATACTTTGTGTACAAACAGTCCTTTCCCTTTTTTGTATCCTGAGTTCTGTTTGTGAACGAGAGGAAGAGGTGGCGGCGAAGGAGAATAAAACACCACCTCAGGCAGCAGACCCTCAGCACAGTAAAAGGTCAGCTAATTATCTACTAATTGGAATGTTTTGTATTTTTAATGCAAAATTAACTTTTCCCCAGGTACAAGGAGATGCAATTATGAGATTTCTACCTACAATGACTTGGCTGAGTTGAGGGGCTGTAAATCTTGGCTGAATGGGAAAGGGTGTACGAGGTTGCCTTCTGTTGCTGTGATTGAAAGGTCAAAATGTCTTGGGCTGAATTTCCTCACTGGTGGAGTATATATGTTTTTCTGTTTCTTGGATAGCTTAGAGCAGGGCTGTCCAACTTCTGCCGGCCCAAGGGCCGGAATTCCGGTAAGTGATCACCTGGGGGCCGCAGCGGGGGCGTGGCCGCTCACCACACACCCCCGCGATGTCCTGCGCGGCCTGCCCCTTTTCGGCGGGGCTGGGTGACTTCAGGGCGTCACCCAGCCCCGCCGAAAAGGGGCAGGCTGCTACCGCGCATGCCCGGCGTCCTGCCCGTCCTGCCCCTTTTCGGCGGGGCTGGGTGACGTCAGGCATGGCGCCTGCGCCGAGGAGGAAGAGGTGGAGGGAAGCCGGGGCCTCTGCCTCCACCTCTTCCTCCTCGGCGCCAGCGCCATGCCTGACGTCACCCAGCCCCGCCGAAAAGGGGCGGGCCACACACGCCCGGGCATGCGCGCCAGGGTGGGAGCAGCCCGCCCCCACAAGTGCCCCAGAAATTGATTTTTAAAAAATAATTTAAAATAAAAACAGCTGAGTTCTTGCGGGCCGTGTCCAGGGGGCTGGCGGGCTGTGTACGGCCCACGGGCCGCCAGTTGGGCAGGCCCGGCTTAGAGTACATTTTATGTAGTTACTGCAGTCATCCCATGATAGGCTGTTTATATGCAACTTGTTTTGCAAGATATTTATCATTTATTTATTTATTGTTTCAATTTATATACCGCCCTTTCCAAGTTGGCTCAGGGTGGTTTACAAAATGCACAAGATAACATAGCACTAAAACGATAAAAACTTTAAAAACCGTAAGACAGTGTTTTCTGTCAGCATACAGATTGACTTGGCTAAAGATTAAATGCCTGCCGGAAGAGAGCTGTCTTACACGCCTTCCGGAAGGCTGGTAACGCGTTTATTGCCCGAACTTCCATCGGCAAGGCGTTCTTCAGGCTCGGTGCCGCGATGGAAAAAGCTCTCTGCCTGGTTGATGACAAATGAAAGGACCTAATGGAAGGGACGTGTAACAGGTTTTGGTCCTTTGACCGAAGGGATCTCTGGGGAGCATATGGGAGTAGACGGTCCCTCAAGTACACCGGCACCAGACCATATAGGGCCTTAAAGGTCAAGACCAACACATTGAAGGTGATCCGGTACTTGATTGGCAACCAGTGCAGTTGCTGCAGAGTTGGAGTGATATGGCTCCTGGCCGGTACTCCCGCCAGGAGTCTAGCTGCTGCATTCTGCACCAGTTTGAGTTTCCGGATAACGGCCAAAGGTAGACCCATGTAAAGGGCATTACAGTAGTCCAGCCTCGAGATGACCATTGCCTGGATCACTCCCGGTAAGGTATGGCGCCAGCCGCCCAGCCCATCGCAGGTGGAAAAAGGCGGATCTGGGCCTCCATCGTCATCAGTGAGTCCAATTGGCGTAATGCTTCGCCGTCCAGAGTAGGCAGCCGGAGCTCACACCCCCCAGCAACCCAGCCATAGGACTTCCATTTTCGATGGGTTCAACCGTCTGGCACGTAGCAACATGAAGTCAGGCCCGGATCATGGCCTTTTGGCACCCTAGGCCAAAGGCTCCACCCCCACCCCCGGCTCCGCCTCCTTGCTGGCACGAGGAGGAAGGAAAGCCCCACCCCCGGAGCTGATGGGGAGGGCGGGGCCTCCCCACGGCTCCTCCCTCCCTCCTAAAGCCACCATGCCGGCCTCAGAAGCGGCCGAAAGCGCCCTTTTCAGGCCGGCATGACAGCTTTAGGAGGGAGGGAGGAGCCGTGGGAGCCTCCCGCGGCTCCCTCTCCCTCCTAAAGCCACCATGCCGGCCTGAAAGGGCGATTTCGGCCGCTTCTGAGGCCGGCATGACAGCTCCCCGCGGCATCGGCTCCAGGGGTGGGGCTTTCCTTCCTCCTCGCGCCGGCGAGGAGGCGGGGGCGGAGTCGGGGGCGGGGCAGGGGTGGGGGCAGAGCCTTTGGAGCCGAGGGGAGCAGAGCAAAAGGGGGCGGTGGGGTGGCCATGGATGGCACTTCCGCCGCTGCGCGCATGCACACTTTTTTGGATTTTTTTGGGGGGGTCCGGATCTGCTGCAGGGGCGGTCTAAGGTAATTTCCAATGGTAGGCAAACATTATTTTGGCGCCCTCCCAAAACATTATTTTGCCCCCCCAAACATTATTTTGGTGCCCCCCCAAATTTTAAGTGGTACCTTGCGCGTGCTTTTTCCATTCCTCCCGCGCGCCGCCACTCCTTGCCCTGTGCAATTCGAAGGCCTCCGAAGGCCCCTCCTAGCGCTTCGTGGTTCCCCTGCCAGCCCCACCCACAGGGCGTTGCAGAGGCGCGGAGAGCGCTCTCCCTTGCCCTGTGCAACGCCCCATGGGAGGGGCCGGCAGCGGGCACCAGGAAGCGCTAGGAGAGGCCTTCGAAGTTCAGCTCCGGCGGTTCTGGGCATGCGCGAAAATGTCCGCGCATGCTCAGAAGCTGCTGCAGACAGCAGCAGGGAGTTTTGCTTCGGCGGCGCAGCCGGCGCCGATCCCTGCTGCTGCCTGCAGCAGCTTCTGAGCATGTGGGGAAATTTGCGCATGCCCAGAACTGCGCCGGAGCTGAAGTTCAGCTCCGGCGGTTCTGGGCATGCGCGAAAATGTCCACGCATGCTCGCAAGCTGCTGCATGCAGCAGCAGGAGTTTTGCTTCGGCGGCACGGCCGGCGCCGATCCCTGCTGCAGCCTGCTGCAGCTTATTAGCATGCGTGGACATTTTTCGCGCATGCCCAGAACTGCCGAGGCTGAACTTTAGAAAAATATTTCAGCTAAACAAAAAAAACAGCCACGAAATTTGGAATGTTTCTTCCCCTTTTGCTATGAAAAGGACAACCGAGGTGCATCCATTGTAGAATGAATACAACTTGACACCACTCAAAGCAGTGTTTCTGAATCCTCTAATGCTGTGACCCCTTAATGCAGTTCCTTATGCTGTAGTGACCCCCAACCATAAAATTATTGTTGTTGCTACTTCATGCAGGGCCGGATTACCCATAAGGCCACCCTAGGCCATGGACTAGGGCGGCAGCCATGGGGGGGCAGCACAGGGGCAGTCTGTCCATGTAAGTGAACTACTATGCTCATAAGCTGCTGCAGGTAGCAGGCCAGCAGCAAGGAGGTTTGCTACGGTGGCACGTCCGGCGTGGCAGCGCCCATCCAAGATGGCGCCCCACGCGGCCGCGTAGTTCACTTACATGGACAGACTGCCCCTGTGCTGCCCCCCCCATGGCTGCCGCCCTAGTCCATGGCCTAGGGTGGCCTTATGGGTAATCCGGCCCTGCATGAAGTAGCAACAACAATAATTTTATGGTTGGGGGTCACTACAGCATAAGGAACTGCATTAAGGGGTCACAGCATTAGGAGGATTCAGAAACACTGCTTTGAGTGGTGTCAAGTTGTATTCATTCTACAATGTGGATGCACCTCGGGTTGTCCTTTTCATAGCAAAAGGGAAGAAACATTCCAAATTTCGTGGCTGTTTTTTTTGTTTAGCTGAAATATTTTTTCTAATCTTGCTGACAAATAATCACTTTCCTGAAAAACGAATGTCACATTTTAGTGTCTCTAGCTTGTAAAAAAAACAACTTCAAAAGAAATAACTTTATCTTATAGATTCCCGGGGATCCTACAAAGAGATGAAAAATACTTTGTGTTTCTGAAAGCCCCCGTCTTCTCTCAAATCTGTCTTGACAACTGTTAAATGGTATAAACATCACAAATGGAGCTTTCATTTAACTTCACGATTGACTGTGAAACACCGGCATTCTTCTGAGCCTTGTGGAAAAAGCAGTGGGATAAAGCCGTGAGCTACATGGGGCGTCAGCTACAGGGGGGGAAACTTTCATAAGAGCACACAAAGGAAGGAAGCTTCAGCTAACAGGACCTTGGATGGGATTGTGTTTTGAATACTGAATGCAATTGAAAGAAACTAATAGGTTGTGCCGTTGCTAAATGTAAGTTTTACTATGATGCTATGAGATCAGCCATGCAGTCATGCTGGCCGCTTGACCTTGGAGGTGTCTCCGGACAACGCCGGCTCTTTGACTTAGAAATGGAGATGAGCACCAACCCGCAGAGTTGGACATGACTGGACTTAATGTCAGGGGGAAACCTTTACTTTATGAGGCTATACATTGATTTTAAAGACATGGTTTAAACATTCGATGTTTACTGTTCACCTTTATTAAAACGTGGCAGGGCAGGCAATCCCACCGCTGCCACCAATTGTAACGAAGGGTATCGTAAACGCCGCCGAAGGCTAGCGTCGATCTTCATTTATTCGTACACCAAACTGAGTGAACTGTGTCGTACTGTGGCAGGGCAGCCCCCAGCTATCACGGTTTTCCTTTATTATTAATTATCTTGCTGCCACCATTTGTCAATGCTCGACCACTAGATGTGAGGGTCTTTGTGAATAAACGACTTCCACAGATGTTTTGTTGAAAGTGTTTAACAGTTTATTTTACACAAATGGGCTCAAAGCTTAGGTGGTTTCTAAGAGGCTCCGAAGAGGTACAAACTTCAAGGTTTCAACAATATAACAATGGGGTTTTAAATTCCCCTTACTCAGTTACACACAAGTAACTACTTAATACTGGGTTACTCTCAACCCTGGGACTAAACTCTGTCCCACACACTTGGGTTTCCCTCAGCCCACACACAGAACTGAACTGCACACTGCAGCTCCTACAGACAGCTTGCAGCTCCAGCAACTGTCAATCCCTAACTAACTCTGGTCACAGCTGCTGGCCAACTGACATTCTCAACTGTCAGATTCAAACTGAACATTCTAAAGCCAGAGTGGCCTCTGTTGTCATGGCAACAGCCTCTGCTTACAGCTTGCTGCTGTGAACATTCCACGGCTCACTCTCTGCAGCTTTTAAAGAATGTCAGTTCTAAATACATAAACAAACATGTGATTAACATATAAATAACCACCTCATCACACATGGGGATTCGCCGAGCCAATCCTTTACCCCCGATGAAGTGGTATCTTCATCGCCATCTTGGGATCCTTCCTCTCTTGAGGACGTCAGCCTTCATCTTGGTTCGCATCTCGTCTTCTTGAATTTCATTTTATTTTATTTTAGTGGTTTTTAAAATTATTTTGTAATAATTTTATTATAATAATATAATAAATTATATTATATTATAATTTCAATATATTATAATGTTTATATATACTATAATATAATAATTATGATATTAATACTAATAATATATGAATATTTATTGATATATTAATATGTTAATATATTAATATATTATTATTTTATAATAATAATAACAATAATAGTATGATTACGGTATAATGTGTTGTATAGGCATTATATAATGTAACACAGTATAATACTGCCAATGATAATGTGATATAATAATTATATTGTGATATTATAATTTGTATATTTGTATCACATGCAATATTGCTAGTCAATATTGCGATATGTTGTAGTGCAATATGATAGTAGCCAATCTCAGCCTATTCTGGGAAGGCCTGGCTCCACATCCAAGTCTTCACCAGCCTTCTAAAGGACCACAGAGGGGGCAGACCTAGCATCACTTGGGAGAGAGTTCCACAGCTGAGGGGCCACAACAGAGAAGGCCCTGTCTCTCGTTCCCACCAGCCGCGTTTGCGAAGCTGGCGGGACCGAGAGCAGGGCCCCTGCGGAGGATCTTAATGTCCTTGATGGTTCGTAGGGGAGAATCCGTTCGAACAAGTAAACTGGGCCAGAACCGTATAGGGTTTTGTAGGTTAAAACCAGCACTTTGAATTGTGCTGGGAAGCTAATTGGCAGCCAGTGGAGCTGGCACAACAGAGGAGTTGTGCGCTCCCTGTACCCCACTCCTGTTAGTAGCCTGTCTGCTGAGTGTTGGACTAACTGAAGCTTCTGGGCAGTCTTCAAAGGCAGCCCCATGCAGAGAGCGTTGCAGTAGTCTATTCGGGATGTAACCAGAGCGTGGACCACTGTGGCCAAGTCAGACTTCCCAAGGTACGGGCACAGTTGGCGCACAAGTTTTGACTGTGCAAAAGCTCTCCCAGCCACCGCCGAGACCTGGGGTATATATAGTAGGACCAAACATGCTTTTGCTTCATTGGGACTGTTTGGACACAGTCCTTCTTCCACTTTGGGATGGACACAGAGTGTATAGCTGACCCCATGGTGAGTCTGGAGTATTGCTACTCTGGACTGGCCTCTGATTTTAGTTTAGATGTTGAGGAACACATGGAACTCAGTATGACCTTGAGACACATATGCTATTTAGATTTGAGACAAAACACCATATAGTGCATCTTAATGTCCCACTTGTCCAAGGACATTAAGTGCTCATCACCACTGAAGCAAAACTACATGAAGTCTGAATTAGAGCTGATCTGGATCTTTGTTTGGAATAGGAGGGGGTGCGGTGCTGTTTCTTGCCTCTGGCCACAACCTACCTTGCGGAGACCCTGAGAGGTACAGCTTTCTCTGGAAAGGTCCTTCCAGTGTCTCCCATTACACCGTGTATAATGATTGTAGCCCAGCGACTCAACTGGATATTTGTCTCTCTCTCTGTTGAATAAAGGGATGGCGAAGAGAAGAGGGCTGAATAACTGCGGCCCTTTTGTAATGGGCGGTTTTCTGATTCATTTTTTTGAGCTAATATGACAACAGAACTACATCACCACCTAGTGTCAATTTATAAGCATCAAAGCATTACTTTCTATGGCATATTTAAGCATGGACATCCTGTGCAAAAAAATCCACATGAAAATGATACACATCTAAGCACAATCTCCAGTATGAGTTTTTTGGGTACCCTTCCAGGGTTGGACTGCTCTTTCTATCCTCTTGGGATTCTGTTCTCTTGGGATGAAGAGTGTTATAGAACGATATCACATTAGGAAATAATCTCTTCCTGGGACTGTTTGATGGGATGGAACCCATTCAAAATAATTCTCAAACCGCCTTTGGTCTCCTTTGGACTGAGAAAGACGGGATAGAAATACCATAAATCAATCTATCAATCAATCTATCTATCTATCAATCTATCTATCAATCTATCAATCTATCTATCAATCTATCAATCTATCAATCTATCTATCTATCTATCTATCTATCTATCTATCTATGTATATCAGTGTTTCTCAACCTTCCTAATGCTGCGACCCCTTAATACAGTTCCTCATGTTGTGGTGACCCCTAACCATAACATTATTTTCATTGCTACTTCATCACTGTATTTGTGTGTGGGGGGTGTATGTGTGTGATTTTGTCATTTGGAAGTTGTAGTTGCTGGGATTTATAGTTCACCTACAATCAAGGAGCATTCTGAACTCACCAACAATGGAATTGAACCAAATTTGGAACACAAAACTCCCATAACCAACAGCAAATACTGAAAGGGTTTGGTGGGCATTGACCTTGAGTTTGGGAGTTGTAGTTCACCTATATCCAGAGAGCACTATAGATTCAACAATGATGGATCTGGACCACACTTGACACGAATCTTCAATATACCAAAATGTGAACACTGGTGGAGTCTCGGGAAAATCGATCTTGACATTTGGGAGTTGTAGTTGCTGGGATTTATAGTTCATCTACAATCAAAGAGCCCCTTGCACCCTACCAATGATAGAATTGGGTCACACTTCCTACACAGAACCCTCATGCCTTGAAGGAACTAGCTGGCGCGAGCCTCCATCCCACCTCACACACTCTCCCTCACCCACACATGCGCATCATGCTGCCATGCGCCAAGCACGCCTGCTCTCCCATCCACGCTTGAAGTCTCAGAATCAGCCCTCCCCTTGGCTGGGAGGCCTGCCAATCACAGCAGAGGAGAGCTTTAGGTGGGAGAATTTGCAGTCTGTTTCCAAAAAAAAGAGAAGGACAAGCGGAGAGATCTTCAACCTTCTCTGCCAAAGGGCTTCCTAAGACCATCAGAAATACATGTTTTCTGATGGTCTTTGGCGACCCCTCTGAAACCCTCTCGCGACCCCCCTGGGGGTCCCGACCCCCAGGTTGAGAAACACTGATGTATATAATAAAAGTCAGTGTTTGCGGCGGTGCGGTGGTGCGGAGGGAGCAATATGTGCCAGCGTTTCGATTGGTTGTCACTGTGGGATTATTTGCATAAAGGACACTGATTGGCCAGCCTCGGAACTCCGACACTCTAAGGCACCAGATTATTTGCATAAAGGACTCTGATTGGCCAGCCTCAGAACTCCAACACTCTAAGGCACCAGACAGAGGGCATTGGTTGACACAGAGACAATTTGCATAAAAGACTCTGACTGGCCAGCAAAACAGAATGCAACTGAATGCTTGAGTTAGCCAAATGACAGTTTTTCTCCGTTGGAAATGGAATGTTCATTTTCTGGGAGGTGCCAAGGCAGCGTTTCAATAGGTTGCCACTATGGGATTATTTGCATAAAGGACTCTGATTGGACAGCCTCAGAATTCCAACGTTCTACGGCCCCAGAAAGAGGGGATTGGTTGCCACTGAAATGGCATTTGCATAAAGGACTCTGATTGGCCAGCCACATTCCAACATTCTAATCTAAGGTGACTCAGAGGGGAAAGGAAAGGCCTCAGGCAGTCAGACGCTGCGGCCCACAGCAGTGACGGATCAGGACCAAACTTGCCACACAGGGGCGCAATGGCCCACTTCACAACGCGACCCTCACCCAATAACCAATACAGACCAGATTTAGCACACAGACCCCCCCCCTTGACCCACTCTACACCCTGGTGCTGTTGCAAGCAGGATGGACCACAGATGATGGGACTTGAAATACCTTCACTCACCTTCCGAGACCGCTGCAACCCTCATCCAAAGAATGATCAAGACCAAATGTGACACACAGAGCTCCCATAACCCACTCTACATCCTGGTGCTGTTTGGAGGAGGATGGACCATGGCCAATGGGACTTGCAGTACCTTCACTACATTCCTGAGACCACTGCGAGCCACATAGACATCTAATAGGAACCAAACTTGGCACACAATGCCTCCTTCAAATAACCCGGGCACCGCCGGGTCCCCAAGCTAGTAAATAATTAGGTAAAGGTTGGGTATAGGTTTTCCCCTGACATTTGTCCAGTTGTGTCCAATTCTGGGGTTTAATGCTCATCTCCGTCTCTAAGCCAAAGAGCCGGTGTTGTACATAGACACCTCCAAGGTCATGTGGATGGGCTGACTGCATGGAGCACCGTTACCCACCCACCAGAGCAGTGCCTATTGATCTACCTACATTTGCATGTTTTCGAACTGCTAGGTTGGTAGAAGCTTTATTTTTTGGTTGTGCAATTAAATCCTACCTCATCCCTCAGATCCCCTCCATGATACTTTACATTGCTTTATCTCCAAGTGTTTTAATTTTTTTTAATATTAAAAAAATCAATTATTAATCTTTGATTTTGGCCTTACCCACGGTGATCGTCTTTAGTGTCTTAATGTTTTGATTTCATATTGCTTTGTTGTTTTATTTACATTGGTTTTGTATTTTAAGTTATTTTATTTTTTAACTTTCTGTTGAGCTCTTGTGTTATATTGTGTTTTATTGTATTGATGGGCATGGCTTCATGTAAGCTGCCCCAGTCCCCTTGGGGAGATGGTGGTGGGGTACAAATAAAGTTTATTATTATTATTATTATTATTATTATTATAAGCTGGTGCTAACAGTGGGAGTTCACGCTGCTCCCCGGATTCGAACCTGTGATGTTTCGCTCAACATGTTCAGCAGCTCAGCGCTTTAACCCACTGCGCCACCGGGGGCTCTAAATAATAAATAAATAAATAAATAAATAATAGAATGATGTAGGGGGTGTTTTGTATGGATTGGGAGGAACCAGTCTTCTAACTAACTAACTAACTAACTTTATTTCTTACTAGCTTGGGGACCCGGCGCTGCCCGGGTTATTTGAGAAAGGCCTTTTGTGCCATGGTTGGTCTTTATCAGTTGTTTATGTGGCTTGTAGTGGTCTTGGGAAGTGAGGGAAGGTGCTGGGAGTCCCATCGTCCATGGTCCATCCTCCTCCAAACTGCACCAGGATGTAGATTGGATCATGGGGGGTTCTGTGTGCCAAATTTGTTTACTGTCAATTCAGGCCATGCACAATGTCCCATGAGCTGAGGCCTAGTTGGAAAAATCAAGTTAATGAAGCCCTACTGTCAATTCATGCCTTAAACAGTATCTCATTAGGTGAGGCCTAGTCAGGAAAATCAAGTTAATGAAACCTTACTGTCAATTGTGGGCCTAGTCTGTGATTTGTAGGGGTTGCAGTGTTTTTTGTGAAGTGTATTGGATGAAGGTACTGAACTTTCCATTTCTAGCTGGCTAACTTCAACTCCACCCATTTCTGTCTGCCTCAGACCCTATTCTTTCCTCTCTGTGCTGCCTAGGAGTGTTGGAATGTTGGGTGGCTGGCCAATCGGAGTCATTTATGCAAATAATCCCACAGGGGCGACCAATTGAAAAGCTGCCACATATTCCTCCGCACCTCCCGCCGCACCTCCCGCCGCAAACACTGACTTTTATTATATACATAGATAGATAGATGAGTCGCCCTCCACCAAAGGTGCTCTGGGCGACTTACACAATAAAAATATACAGGTTACATAGTCACCGCTTGTTACTAACAATCATAGGCTCTTCTGAAGAGTCATGTCTTGAGTGCCCCTAAAAATGTATGTAGATCAGGAGTGGCTCTTTGGTCTGGCGGGAGGGAGTTCCACAAGATTGGGGCTGCGATTGAGAAGGATCTCTGTCTTGTGGACTCCAAACGGACCTCTCTAGGACCAGGGACATAGAGAAGATTCTCATGAGCTGACCATGGCAGTCTCTGGTGGTGGAGTGGCATTAAACAGTCTCTTAGATATGAAGGACCCTGACCTCGAAAGGCCTTGAATGCTAGGACCAGGGTCTTATAGAGGACTCTGTGTTCAACCGGCAGCTAATGCAAGCGCTGCGGAGACGGCGTTATATGGCACCTCATTGATGTTTTTGTGAGGAGTCTAGCGGCTGCATTTTGCACAATTTGGTTCTTGCGAAGTGCTGCTCGAGGTGAGCCCACATACAAAGCATTGCAGTAATCCAGCCTCGACGTAACCGTGGCATGGATTACCGTAGCCAGCGCCTCTGTAGGTAAATAAGGCGCCAACTGCCTCGCTTGGCGCAGATGAAAGAAGGCCTTTTGACTAGTGGAGGCAATCTGGGCTTCCATGTGATGCGTTGAGTCAAAACAAACAGAGGTCCGCCTAGCTGATCAAATACAATCAATTTCCAATAATGTTACATATAACATGCACAATAAGCTATAGACCACCCAATACGCACGAAATACAATGAATATGAGAAGATATTAAATATTATATTTTCATCATTGATAACCTATTGCATATTACAAATTAACACAATTCACCCTGATGGTATCACAAAAAATTAATCCAGGCTGATGGAAACTGTTCCGGGATAAACGCCAGGAAAAGCCAGATTATTCCAAAAGACATGGAATATTGGGAAAAGGATAGTTGACAGTCTATATAAATCAATGGGTGTCCATTCAGCATATAGGAAAAAGTCCTTATAGTCCATAATCCATAATATTGGTGAAATCTCGAGGACGTGGAGAATGCACTTGGAGTCTCCGCACTGAGCCGACGTCGTGTGAATATACACTATATCAGGCCTACAAAAGCTATCAGCTTTATCAAGGCTCAAATTATCTCAACATTCCCGTCCACAGATCATCTGGAAAAAAATGATAATAATACAACAACTATAGACACAAAATCAGCAATAGCCAAATAGCCCATATTATATACCATAACAATGTACTACATACCGTATCAGAGTAAATCAGCAACATAACCTGAACTCAGTAGGTAAGGTGACCGAAAGGTATCTGATCCCTATCTTCAACACATATTTATACAATCAAGCCTAATCTAGTTTTATATTAACATTGAGTTCAGGCTAATGGGGTCATTTAAACCTTGAGGCCATTCGGTATCCAAAAAGAGGATCCAATTGTTTTCAATTCTCCTTAGCAACCGCACTACATCCATGTGGGGAGGGGGGGTGATGAGTCAAAGCACAGCATTTTCAGACCATAAGAATCACAATAATCAGGTGTGATGAGGAGAGTGTGCATTCCATCTCAATACAGTATGCATTCAGTCCTAAAAAATATGGGATGCATATTGATATAAATGGATTATATCCCAATGTGATAAGGTCCACAGTCCAAGAACACAGATCAAGGAATATACTTTGCCCACTCTTGTACTACATGAAAACAGATTCCTACACAAGTTGTGCAAATTCTTCCTCTCTTGAATGTTTGGAAAAGTAGGTTTTATTTTCTCCTCAACTATACTAGGTTTCTTTTCCAGATATAACTCGATGCACTGGGCTCTCCTTTGATCTTCCATTCTGTTTGGTCTCTCCCTCCTTCCAAATGCGCTCCCAGCATTGTAGAAGGGTAGCAACATTGAACACATTCATAAGAGCATTTCCCCCAAGAACTCGATGTGGCCGAGTTCATGTAAAGATAACTAGTATTTGAACTGTTACCTTTTAAAAAGCAAAGCAGTACATGAAGTCTGAATTAGAGCTGATCTGAAATTTCACACTTTTCGAGGTTTTTCCTTTACTGGAAAAAAGACATGTTTTCAGAAATTGTCTCCAAATATTCACTGGTACTTTTTTGTGCACAATCATGTAGCAAGTAAGTGTGGATCCAGGTGCAGCTTCTAAAATGGTGGCTAGATTGTCATCACATTGGCTGTGGCTATCACTTAATATCATGGATTATGGTATTTTATTGTTTTAGTGTATTTTAATGATTGTATGTTGATATGCTGTAAACCAGTGTTTGCCAACCTTTTTTGAGCCTCGGCACACTTTTAACATTAAAAAAATCTGGGGGCAGACCACCAACCAAAATGACACAAAATGACACTCTAACACAGTAAAGAATGGCTGGGGGATGGTGGCCTGCTGGGAGCAGCTGCTGGGAGTGCTGAAGCCAGGGGAGGGGGAGGAGCCAGGCCGGGCCATGCCCCGCCCCCTCCTCCCAGCTTCAGCTCTCCCACAGCTTCTCCAGCCTTGAGGGGGCAATACCAAGCCAGCGGTGGCATAGCAAGCACAATGCTGGCTTGGCAGTGCCCCCTCAAGGCTGGAGACGCTGTGGGACAGCTGAAGCTGGGAGGAGGGGGCGGGGCATGGTGTGGCCTGGCTCCGCCCCCTCCTCCTGGCTTCACCTGTCCCACAGTTTCTCCAGCCTTGAGGGAGCACTGCCAAGCCAGAGGTGGCATAGCAAGCACAGTGCTGGCTTGGCAGTGCCCCCTCGAGGCTGGAGAAGCTGTGGGACAGCTGAAGCTGGGAGGAGGGGGCGGGGCATGGTGTGGCCTGGCTCCGCCCCCTCCTCCTGGCTTCAGCTGTCCCACAGTTTCTCCAGCCTTGAGGGAGCACTGCCAAGCCAGAGGTGGCATAGCAAGGACAATGCTGGCTTGGCAGTGCCCCCTCGAGGCTGGAGAAGCTGTGGGACAGCTGAAGCTGGGAGGAGGGGAGGGGCATGGTGCAGCCTGGCTCCGCCCCCTCCCCACAGCTTCAGCTGTCCCACAGCTTCTCCAGCCTTGAGAGGGCAGTGCGAGCAAGGGGCGGGAGTCATAGGGGAGTCATGGCGGATTGGAGGCTGGCTGGGGAAACGGCCAAAGGAGGCGCCCCCTGGCCCCTTCTTCTTTTTCTTCACCGCCGCCCGGCCCTTCCTCCTCCTCCCCCAAGCAGCAGGAATTCGGCAGGAGGGGGGGGGAAGGAAGGGGGGCAGAGAGCTTTTCTCGCGGCACAGCAGGAGGTCCGTCACGGCACACTACTGTGCCACGCCACAGCGGTTGGGAAACACTGGTGTAGATCACTGATTCTCAAAGTGGGCCGAAAATAAATGGATAGTAATGTTAGATTCAGAGTAGCCACGTGGACTCAACGATCTAATTAGTCTTAATTCCATGCTTATCTAATTACTTTGTTATATAAACTTACCTGCTCCTGTATCGTATTACGTTTGGGTCACCCTTTTCATTGGAAGAGGGTTATGTGAGAGTTATCCTGTATTTCGGTATGTATTAACATATTATTGTAATTCCGAGCTACTCTTTTGGTGTATACACTTTGTTTACTCATGTATTATATCTTGCGGTTTCCATTCGCATTACAGGCGGTATTGACTCTGCCTTTTTTAATGTTTATATACTCTCTATGACTATTATATATAGTAATTGCTTATTACACTTTATATTCTTATGACTGCCATTTGATGCTTTTGCTTTGCACCTTTGTTGTTTCTTGTGCTTTTCTAGCCTAGGCTTGTTTACCTAAGCACTGGTTCAAGGTCAGGACGGCATCCTTGGCAACCGGTGGAAATGAGTAAAATAGTTGGTTGTATCTGTGTACAGATGGCACTGAATTCCATAACTCTGGATCAGGGGTGCCCACACTTTTTCAGCATGCGAGCTACTTATAATAAAACCAGGTCAGAAAGATCTACCTACCTCCTCAAGGCTAGAGAGCAGAGGGGCAGGGGCAGGGCTTGGCACGGCCTGGCTCCCCTCCCGGCTTCAGCTCTACCAGCAGCTTCTCCAGGCTTGAGGATGGCAATGCCAAGCCAGCCTTGTGCTAGCTATGTCACCACTGGCTTAGCATTGCTATCCACAAGCCTGGAGAAGCTGCTGGTAGAGCGGAAGCCAGGGGGGGAGCCGGGCTGTGCCAAGCCCCCTCCCCCTCCCCTCTGGCTTCAGCACTCCCAGCAGCTTCTCCAGGCTTGTGGATGGCAATGCTAAGCCAGTGGTGACATAGCTAGCACAAGGCTGGCTTGGCATTGCCATCCTAAAGCCTGGAGAAGCTGCGAGTAGAGCGGAAGCCAGAGGGGGCTGGAGCCAGGCCATGCCAAGCCCCACCCCATTCCCTCTGGCTTCGGAGCTCCCAGCAGCTTCTCCAGGCTTGAGGATGGCAATGCCAAGCCAGCCTTGTGCTAGCTATGCCACCACTGGTTTGGCATTGCCATCCTCAGGCCTGGAGAAGGTGCTGGGAGTGCCGAAGCCAGAGGGGAGGGGGCAGGGCTTGGCGTGGCCTGGCT
The DNA here is from genome assembly GCA_030556195.1 of Anolis apletophallus. Taxonomy (NCBI): domain Eukaryota; kingdom Metazoa; phylum Chordata; class Lepidosauria; order Squamata; family Anolidae; genus Anolis; species Anolis apletophallus. The sequence goes on from JARBWK010000013.1 coordinate 44,942,856, forward strand.
CCGCCCCCCTCTGAGAAGCACCCCATCCAGCTGGGATTGACCTCCTTCAGTCCAGGGATCGACTGGTCGTTCGCGATCGACTTCCTGGGCAGCCCTGTTCTGGATGATCCCTCCCAACAGTTTCATGTAGATGTTAAGCAACATAGGGGACAGTAGTGAGCCCTTCTCGGTGGCTTCCCTGGAACTCATGGAATGGAGTGGTGGGTCCCAGTTATTTATAGATAGGTTCATTTTTCTTGTCACATATAGAATGAATAATTTTGTGAGTCTTCTGGTTCACAGTGTGGCCTTTTGGTTTCAATACTGGAGTATGGCTCTGGAGACCAGGGTTTGCACATGGAAGCCCACTAGGTGGCCTTGAGCAAGCCATTCTCTCTCAGCATCAGAAGAAGGCAAAGGCTGGACCTCCTCTGAACAAAACCTCATGATAGGCTCACCTTAGGGTTGCCATACATTGGAACGGACTTGAAGGCACACTGTCGCCCCCTTGGGCCCTTGGAACCTGACCTCCCTGGATAAACCACACAGCAGCTGAGGTACAACGGGTTTTATTTAGAATAGGTAGGTATAGGAAAGAGCCTGGGGCAATATAAGGCCTCCAGGTAGCAGCAATCAGCAGGAACGTGCGGCAAGTATATAATCCGCATCAGCAGGAATCCAAGCGGAGGAAAACAGGAACAGGCCGGATGCAATGGAAAGTCTCTTAAAAGATCCCCACTGAGTTATAAAGGCAGGGAAGGACTTCTTAGTAGCAATAGTGTTCATTAGCAATAAAATCTTTGCAGGAACAGCTCAAGATCATCACAGAGACATGGCGGTAAGCAGGAACAAGGCAGCCCGGTGTTGACTGGCTGACACGGCTTCTGGAAGGCCTGATGCGGCCTCTCTCACAGAAGCATCCTCTCAAAGTGATGTTGGTACGAGATACCCTCAGTGGGTATCCTGGGGCAGTTATAGTGTTCCCTGGCTTTGATCTACATGCGTCGAGTGTCAATACTCTATGATTGATGATCGTCTATATGTTTTGGTTACTTCAGCCTCTCTGGAATGCATAGCTCGTTAGCAAACTGCAGCTGGTAAAAGAGAGTCAAACTTGAGGCACCTACAAGGCGCTCCACTTATCAGGGAGGCTCGTTTGAGTAACCTTGGTCTATCCATGCTATGCATTCAAGACTGGTTTCACACGGGAATTGCAAAGAGGCCAAGGGGGAAACTCTGGAGTTAAGCAAGCTGGCTTAGAAAGTACTTTACAGCCGTCCTGGCCGAAGTGCCGCTCAAGCAATACTGATGCCTGAGGTCCTTGAAGTGTGACACACACAGTGAAAACAACTTGTACGTTAGACCAGTGTTTCCCAACCTTTTTTGAGCCGCGGCACACTTTTAACATTAAAAAAATCCGGGGGCACACCACCAACCAAAATGACACAAAATGACACTCGTAACACAGTAAAGAACGGCTGGGGGATGGTGGCCTGCTAGGAGCAGCTGCTGGGAGAGGTGAAGCCGGGGAGGGGGCAGAGCCAGGCTGCGCCATGTCCCGCCCCCTACCCCCGGCTTCACTTTTCCCAGCAGCTGCTCCAGCCTTGAGGGGGCAGTGCCAAGCCAGCGGTGCCAGAGCCAGCACAATGCTGGCTTTGGCACTGTCCCCTCAAGGCTGGAGCAGCTGCTAGGAGTGCCGAAGCCGGGGGAAAGGCCGAGCCAGGCCGTGCCATGCCCCGCCCCTCCCCCCAGTTTCAGTTCACCTACAGGCTGTGACATGCCCCACCCCTTCCCCCCAGTTTCAGCTCTCCTACAGAGGAGGAGCATGAGCGGTGGACGGACTTCAGTGGGCGGGGCTCCTCCTCCACGCAGCTTCAGCGAGCGAGGGGCGAGAGTCATGGTGGGAGTCATGGCGGATTGGAGGCTGGCTGGGGAAACGGCCGAAGGAGGCAGCGCCCGGTCCCTTCTTTTTCTTCGCCACTGCCCCGCCCTTCCTCCTCCCCCAAACAGCAGGAGTTCGGCAGGAAGGGGGGGAGGAAGGGGGGCAGAGAGCTTTTCTCGCGGCACAGCAGGAGGTTCGTCATGGCACACTAGTGTGCCACGGCACGCTGGTTGAGAAAGACTGCGTTAGACTATCAGAATGATTGAATGTCAAAGTGAATTCTAGTTAATCTGTATTACAATACAAAGTAAATCCAGGAGCAATATGCCTTCCTGCTGAGCTGAACAATGCGTTGGCACATGTACAAAACATGGCATGTTTTTCGCTTTATAATAATGAGCCACCGACATCTCTGTGTAATATTTTCTATCCCCAAACATTTTGATGATAGCTTACCCAATACATGTTCGAGGATTTGTAGATTAGTTCATGGAATGAATATTTCATCAAGGTGTTCTCTTGAGCTGATAGAGAATCGTTTTCCAGGTCAACACAGAAGCATCGTATGGATTCTGCTGACGGCAGGTTATGTAGAGCTGTGGCTTAATTGCAATTAAATGGCTTGCATGCGAAATATACAAAAGTTGTTTGGGTTAGGTCTGTGTGTGAGCTGGGTGTGATAAATTTGTCAGTCACTTTACTTTTCAGTATATTCACTTGATATAGGAAAATGGAAAACCAATATCATACCTATTTTAATATGTTTGCCATCCATGGTAATCAACATGCGTAGGCTCTCTATAGATTTGCCCAGTCTGGTAGTTCTGTGTTGGCGCTGAATGGATCCTAAGATATCTCGTTTCAGCAAGATTGCGGTATCATATCCAGATTATCTGATTTAAACAGGAGTATATGAGTCTCCAATGCCATATAATCCTTGTTGGGATTTGTAGAAATCAAAATAAAGAAAATAAACGAGTGTTTGTTTGCTCAGGTATACTCACGAGTAAATGGGGTTTGTGTGGTTGTATACTCAAGTGTACGGAATTACTAGCCTGTGTAGTTTTACTGTTAGTTGCAAGGTCTGAGTGCAGCTAATGAACCAGGCTCACCTGGGCTAATTGAGTGGGTGGAGTTTTGAGGCTATAATTTCCCCATGTTGCTCACTGTGTTTGTTGCCTGTTGCTGTTCAAATCAAGGCAAGAGATGCTGGAAGGTGCCTGCCTGTTCAAACTGGGACATGAGAAGCTGGATTAGTGCTTCTGGATTAATGCTACCCATATTGGGGCATTGGAAGCTGGGTATTCTGGATTAATTTTATTTATTTATTAGCTGAGGACCCGGCGGTGCCCGGGTTATTTGAAGAAGGCATTGTGTGCCAAGGTTGGTTCCTATTAGATGTTTATGTGGCTTGCAGTGGTCTCAGGAACTTCGTGAAGGTACTTCAACTCCCATCGTCCATGGTCCGTCCCACTCAAAACTGCACCAGGATGTAGAGTGGGTCATGGGTACTCTGTGTGCTAAGTTTGGGCATGGTCTCTGATTTGTAGGGGATGCAATGTTCTGTGGGAAATGAATTGGGTGAAGGTACTGCAAATCCCATCATTTGTGAGCCATCCTGCCGTAAACCGCATCAGGTTAGTAAATTGGGCCATTGGGCCTCTGTGTGGCAAGTTTGATCCTGATTCATCATTGGTGTGGGCCAGAGTGCTCTAAGGAAGTGAATTAAAGTACTGCAAGTCCCATCATCCATGGTTCATCCTCCCTCAAACTGCACCAGGATGTAGGGTGCATCTTGGGGGGTCTGTGTGCCAAGTTTGGTCTTGTATTATCATTCTTGGGGGCCTAGTCAGGAAAATCAAGTTAAGGAAGCCTTGCTGTCAATTTTGGCCTGGTCTGTGATGTATAGGGGCTGCAGTGTTGTTTGGGAAGTGAATGAGGTGAAGGTATTGCAAATCCCATAATTTGTGGCCCATTCTGCCCTAAACCACACCAGGTTGTGAAGTGGGCCATTGGGCCCCTGTTTGCCAAGTTTTGTCCTGATCTGTCATTACTGTGGGCCTCAATGGCTGACTGCCTGAGGCCTTTCCTTTTTCCTCTGAGTCACTTTAGAATGTTAGAATGTGGTTGGCCAATCTGAGTCCTTTACGCAAATACCATTTCAGTCGCAACCTATCCCCTCTGTCTGGGGCCGTAGAATGTTGGAGTTTTGAGGCTGGCCAATCAGAGCCCTTTATGCAAATAATCCCACAGTGGTAGCCAATCGAAACGCTGGCACATATTCCTCCCACCGCACCACCCACCGCCCGCAAACACTGACTTTTATTATATACATAGATTTATTTATTATTTGTGCTTGTATACCGCTCCATTCCGAAGGCTCACAACATCACCACATCTGATAAAACAGTAAAACAACAGTTTAAACAATAAACAGTAACAGAATAAAACAGTAAAAACAGCAGTTTAACAATAGGCAATAACAATAAAACAACAGAGCAGTTGCCTCCTTAGCATATTACTATGGCATAGATTTCTTGGGGTATTAAGTATTAAAGGCCTGGCGGAAGAGTGTTGTTTTATAGGCTCTTCGGAAGGCTGAGAGCTCCGTAAGGGCCCAGATGTCGTCTGGTAAAGCATTCCAAAGTATGGGGGCTGCTACAGAGAAGGCTCTCTGTCGAGTCGAAGACAGGGGATAGGTTCTGATGGAAGGCACCTGTAATAGGTTGTGACCTTTGGACCGTAGTGATCTCTGGGGAATGTATGGGGAGAGACGGTCCCTCAAGTACACAGGCCCCAGACCATATAGGGCCTTAAAAGCTAATACCTACACTTTGAACGTGATCCAATACTCCACTGGAAGCTAATGCAGCTCCTTCAAGATGGGGGTTATGTGGCATCGAGCCAGGGCTCCGGCGAGCAAGCGAGCTGCGGCATTCTGAACCAGCTTACGTTTCCGGATCACGGACAGAGGAAGGCCCGAGTAGAGGGCGTTACAGTAGTCCAGTCTCGAGATGACTGTTGCCTGGATCACAGTGGCCAAGTCGCCCCTGGAGAGGTAGGACGGCAACCGCCTAGCCTGACGCAGATGGAAATATGCGGATCTGCTGACCATAGAGACCTGGGCCTCCACGGTCAGCAGCGGGTCCAATTGGACCCCTAGGCTCTTTACCAAGGACGACGGGCAGAGTGCCTTGCCGTCCAGGGTAGGCAATCGGCACGCCCCTCCCGTCGGGCGATTCAGCCAAAGTATCGGCCTCATGTAAGCCGCTCCGAGTCCCCTTTGGGGAGAGGGAAGCGACTTATAAATAAAGTTTATTATTATTACTAGCTGTACCCGGCACGCGTTGCTGTGCCCTATTTAGGAGATGCGAGAAAGTCTGAGTATGTAGGGGTTGGAATTGATGTTACTTATGGTCTTGGTGGGGTCATGGCTGTGTTGTTGTGGGTTGTTCTGGTGGGTGGGATGTTGAAGTCCTGGGGAGTTGTCGGTGTGTGGTGTTGCTGGCGTTCTGCAGAGCTTGTGGATATACAATGTTTTTTGTCTTTCCGTCTGCTGTGTTGATGGAAAGGTTCTGTGGTTTCTCAACTCTGGATTTGAAAAAAGAAGCTGTGTTTCTGTTCTGGCGTTTGTTCTGCCCTTTTTTGTTTGATGTATGTAGCGTTGTGAGTGTGTCGTCCGATGCTGTCCTTTTTAGAAGGCATGATTGTCTTTTGGGTCAGTTTCTGCCTGTGTGGAATGAAGGAATGGCATACAAATGGGTTGAGCAGTAGACGCAAGGTTGTGTTATGTGCGTATTGTGTTGTGTGTAGGTATTACTTCTTTGGTGAGTTAGTGGGTGTGTGGTGGCATTGTGGGTGGTAGTATGTTGTGGAATGATTGTGTGGGTGGGGTGTTTTGGGTGTTTGTAGAGTATCAGTGCAGTGTTGTGTTGTGGTTGGAGTATAGGTGGAGTTGGTTTTTGTTTGTGGTGGTGGTAGGTGTTGTGTGTGTGTGGGGTCCTGTAAAGTTGGGGGGATGGGTTGTGGTAGGAAGTTGTGTTGTGTGGGTAGGAATTGCTGGAGAATTGCTCCCTCATAGAATTTGGTTTTGACAGTTTAACCTTCAAACACCAACTGACTAAACTCAAATCACTCAGCATTCTAGCCTAGCCTTGGCTGTCTCTGCCCACCATTACTATGGTTACTCAGCCTCCCTGCATTTTGTGTGGGCTGATGTTGGCCAATGGGATTCGCTGGTGGGTGCAGAGGATGCTGGGAAATGTAGTTTTTTAAATCGTTGTTTTGGGGGCCTTCTAGGGTTTTTTTTGGGGGGGGAGGTTTTTTTGCTAAAAACCTTCCTTGCCTGAGGCCTATTTTTGTTGCCAAATTTGGTGTCTCTGCCTTATAAGATTTCTCTGCTTAGGACGGTCGTTCGATGACGAGTCTTCCTTTATATATATAGATTATCTCCATCTTCGATGGATTCACCTTCAACCGGCTAGCCCGCAGCCATCCAGTCACGGCTTCCAGGCACAGATGGAAATTATCAGGTACAGAGTCTGGCCTGCCCCCCATCCTCAGCACAAGCTGGGTGTCATCAGCGTATTGATGACACTCCAGACCAAAGCTACGCACCAGTCGGGCCCATATTAGGGCATTAGAAGCCAGGCATGCTGGATTAATGTGGCTCATATTGGAGTAAGAAGCAGTTATGTAAATCTGTTTCTTGGAGAGAGAGAGCTGAAAGAAGCAACAGTTTCAGGACTAAGGAGAAACTGTATAAGACTTCATTGTTTTTGCTTCAACTGTAAGTAAGTTTCTGAGGAGGAAGAAGCTGGGCAAAGTCATTTTTTGTGTTTACCGTTATCTACTGTTATAAAAGCTGAAGGATAAGCAAGTTTTTGTCGAAGCAAGTTTCTGAATATTTTCGTTGGAAGTTTTTTACAAGGAACTGAACAATAAAGATAAAGTTGCCTGCCGTTTTGGCAAGAAGAATTGCTTGTTTGTCTTGCCTGCATTGCTGTCTGTGTGGGGAGAACAGCTGCGTGTTTCCAATCTACTGTAACATACAAGGTCCATCTACATATAACTTCCGCTGTGCAGAAGACTACAACTCACATGATTCTCTGCTACAACAATCCTGAGATATAGGGGCATTGTGGGAGGGGCCTTGGTCTCACCCAAGGTGTGATGAGGTGGTTATTTATATGTTAATCACATGTTTGTTTATGTATTTAGAAGGAACATTCTTTAAAAGCTGCAGAGAGTGAGCAGTAGAATGTTCGCAGCAGCAAGCTGTAAGCAGAGGCTGTTGCCATGACAACAGAGGCCACTCTGGCTTTAGAATGTTCAGTTTGAATTTGACAGTTGGAGAATGTCAGTTGGCCAGCAGCTGTGAGCAGAGTTAGTTGGGAATTAGCAGTTGCTGAAGCTGCAAGCTGTCTGTAGGAACTGCAGTATGCAGTTCAGTTCTGTGTGTGGGTTTAAGGAACCAAAGTGTGGGACAAGTTAGTCCTAGGGTTGAGAGTAACCCAGTATTAAGTAGTTACTTGTGTGTAACTGTATCAGGGGAAAACCCCAGTGTTATATTGTTTAAAATTGCAAGTTTGTACCTCTCCGGAGCCTATTTGAAACCACCTAAGCTTTGAGCCCATTTGTGTAAAATAAACTGTTAAACACTTTCAACAAAAACATCTGTGGAAGTCGTTTGTTCACAAAGACCCTCACATCTAGTGGTCAAGCATTGACAAATGGTGGCAGCAAGATAATAATAATAAAGAGAAAGCAAAACATTGAGTATTGGTGGCAGTGGTCAGTCGTCCACAGTGAATCCAGTACGAGGCTTTGGAACATCGTTACAATTGGTGGCAGCGGTGGGATTGAAGGATAGCCTGCCCTGCCACGGTTCGAAAAGTAAACGGGGTGAAATTTCATCCATCGTCACACAAGGTATATTAAATCTATCAACTTGAAGAAACCAGTTCACTGTATACCCATCGGTGAGATGGGAGTGAGAAAAAACCATTTTGTGTTCACTGTCTGAATACTGTCAGTCTCACCTAAACATACAATCTATAGTGAATCATTTTCCTCTACCGTTGTGCAGATGGAAAGCTCCCATGACTATCGTACACCCCCAACTTCAAGAATCAGAAAAACTAGTCAATCCTAGGAGCATACTTTGAAATCCTCGAATTTATTGAAAAACAAACCTGTATACTTTCCCCCCATGCAATCCGTGCTGCAAGCTTTGACAGCGAGTCGATACTGGTTGGAAAGTCACAGCATGGCATTTGTGTGTTCGTGTGCTATGTAGGAGAATGAAGGTCAGTGTTTATCTGAAAAATAAAAAAGCCCGGTTTTACAAAGAGCATGAAATGAGATTTGTAAGGTTAATTAAGCACAGGAGACTCCAGGGAAGCGGGTTCGTGTCTTAACCTTCAATACTACGTTGGATCTTGGATGTTGAAACCTTGGAAAGGCTCACATGGAACATCTACTAAATCCATCGACTGCATCCACATGCTCATTTACACTACCTTTTTCTGCGTCTCTATATACCCTCACACTGTTCAGCAATCTCTTAGGACTGACTGTTAAGTGAACGTAAAAAAGTGTGAAGACTCAAAAATTCAATTTCTCCGAATATAGATGCAGTTAAGCCAAAAGTGATCAGGAAAACTCTATTTAGTTGAAAAGGATTGATAGTATACGCACCATATTATCACTTTGATGAAATTTAGTTTGGCATACTATTGTTATTTTGCTTTTCGTTACTACACCAAAGTGCCACAGCCAATTATTTATTATTATTATTATTATTATTAGTAGTAGTAGTATTATTATGGGAGTCCCATCTCCCAGAAGGAACTCGGGGCGGCTTACATGAGGCCAAACCCAACAACACATAGTAAATAACACAACAGCAAATAAAACAATACAATCACTATAACTTACAATCTATCTATCTATCTATGTATATAATAAAAGTCAGTGTTTGCGGAGGTGCGGTGGTTCGGAGGGAGGAATATGTGCCAGCGTTTCGATTGGTTGCCACTGTGGGATTATTTGCATAAAGGACACTGATTGGCCAGCCTCAGAACACCGACACTCTAAGGCACCAGATTATTTGCATAAAGGACTCTGATTGGCCAGCCTCAGAACTCCAACACTCTAAGGCACTGGACAGAGGGCATTGGTTGCCACTGAGAGACAATTTGCATAAAGGACTCTGATTGGCCAGCAAAACAGAATGCAACTGAATGCTTGAGTTAGCCAAAAGACAGTTTTTTCCCATTGGAAATGGAATGTTCATTTTCTGGGAGGTGCCAAGGCAGCGTTTCAATAGGTTGCCACTATGGGATTATTTGCATAAAGGACTCTGATTGGTCAGCCTCAGAACTCCAACATTCTACGGCCCCAGACAGAGGGGATTGGTTGCCACTGAAATGGTATTTGCATAAAGGACTCCGATTGGCCACCCACATTCCAACATTCAGGTGACTCAGAGGGGAAAGGAAAGGCCTCAGGCAGTCAGACATTGCGGCCCACAGCAGTGACGGATCAGGACCACACTTGGCACACAGAGCCCCCTTGACCCACTCAACACCCTGGTGCTGTTTCAAGGAGGACGGACCACAGATGATGGTACTTGAAATTCCTTCACTCACCTTCCGAGACCGCTGCAACCCTCATCCAAAGAATGATCAAGACCTAATGTGACACACAGAGCCCCCATGACCCACACTATCTTCTACTGCAGTTTGGAGGAGGGTGGACCGTGGATGATGGGACTTGAAGTACCAAAGACCATCCTTGGCACACAATGCCTTTCTCAAATAACCCGGGCATCGCCAGGTCCCCAAGCTAGTTAATAATAAACAGATAAGCAAATATATACATAGGAATCTACGACATCAGATTCTTGGCCTTTCTAGGCTAATGGGCCATACTTCTCTGTGGTGTTCGGTACAGAAATGTTTTTGAGGCTAGCACTGCTCCTGACAACCTGTTGGAAATTGAAGTTAAATGCAGAACGTTCTGCATACATAGCACAACCTCTCCCAATGAGCTCTTGCCCCTACTTTGCAAAATGAAGCATGTCAAGCAGCCCCAAACTCTAAACGTTTTTCGTATTTGAGTATGCAATTATCCGAACCATCGGTATGAAGTTGATGCTTTGGTCTTGCAATCCAAATGAGTATCATATTTCAGGAGGTGAGAGGCAGCCAACTTTTCTGGTGGTAACACTGGTTTGGTGTTCAGTATAATTGCATATAATTACATGTGCGAGAAATCGATGGAGATGGCTTCTTGTCAGCCCCAGTGCGCTGGCCGTCATGACCTTTGTGAAGCAAAGCTTTTTTTTCAGATGTTTGTAATAACACCCAAACCACTTAACTGTGATGGCATAATTTCCAAATATGTATTTGTGTCTCGAATGCCGGTAACATTCGCTGTAACTTGAAATGACAGAAAGTACTAGCCTGAGCCAGGCAGACATTTCAAGAGCTGTCCAAAAAAGGCATTCTCCACTGTGATCAGAACCAATCCATTTTCTTCGATGCTGTTAAATGTTTCGTGTTTTGTGTACCAGTGAAGGCTTTCTATTGACTTGTAGTGTTTGTAAAGCTTGCTGTCCATCTCTACATCAGGCCAACCATACAATTCAGAAGATCTGGGAGCGGAAATCAATTTTCTGATACTTAACTTTATTTCTTACTAGCTTGGGGACCCGGCCCTGCCCGGGTTATTTGAGAAAGGCATTGTGTGGCAAGGTTGGTCCTTATCAGTTGTTTATGTGGCTTGCAGTGGTCTCAAAAAGTGAGTGAAGGTACTTCAAGTCCCAGAATCCATGGTCCATACTCAGGGCGGACTACGCAGGCGCGTAGGGCAACATCACCCGGGAGGGCCGTCGCCACCTGGGAGGGGGGCCAGCGCGCTGGCTCCGCCCACTGCCCGCGCCGCACTGCCCCGCCCTGCCGTTGCGCCGGCCAGGCCTCTGCAGCCGGCTCTGCGGCCTGCGCCACCGTGCCGCGCTGGCCAGGCCTCCGCAGCTGCCGCCGCACCGCCACGCCGGCCGGGCCTTTTTTAGGCTGGCTGCTCCTCTGCATGCGCAGAAGCTTCTACAGGCATTACAGCGCCTGTAGGAGCTTCTGCGCATGCACGAAAAAGCTCTGCGCATGCGTACTGGCTCCAGAGCGCACCTCCCGTTTTGCACATGCGCGCTGGCCTCCAAAGCGAGAGGCACGCTCTGGAGCCAGTGCGCGTGCACATAGATTGGCGCATGCGCACTGGGCTCCCCTTGGGAGCAACGGGGGGCACAATTTTTTTCCGCGTACCCCCCGGGAACAGGTAGGTCCGCCCCTGTCCATACTCCTCCAAATTGCACCTGATGTAGAGTGGGTCATGGGGGTTTTGTGTGCCAAATTTGGTCTTGATCAGTTATTGGATGAGGGTCACAGCATTCTTGGAAAGTGAGTGGAGGTACTTCAAGTCCCATCATCCGTGGTCCATCCTCCTCGATACTGCACCAGGATGTAGAATGAGTCATGGGGGCTCTGTGTCCCAAGTTTGGTCTTGATCAGTCATTGGATGAGATTGGCAGCGGTTTTGTGAAGTGAGTGGAGGTACTTCAAGTCCCATCATCCATGGTCCACCCTCCTCCAAACTGCACCAGGATGTAGAGTGGGTCATGGGGGCTCTGTGTGCCAAGTTTTGTCTGGATGATGGGATTTGAAGTACTACAAATCCCATCATCCATCGTCTGTCCTCCCCCAACCCTCACCGGGACGTGAAGGGAGTCATAGGGGCTCTGTGTGCCAAGTTTGGTCTTGATCAGTCATTGGATGTGGGTCACAGAGGTCTTGGAAAGTGAGTGGAGATATTTCAAGTCCCATCATCCGTGGTCCATCCTCCTCAACCTGCACCAGGATGTAGAGTGGGTCATGGGGGCTCGGTGTGCCAAGTTTGGTCTTGATCAGTCGCAGCAGTCTCGGGAAATTTGTAAAGCTACTTCAAGTCCCATCATCCATGGTCCACCCATCTCCAAAATGCAGCAGGATGTAAAGTGGGTCATGGGGGCTTTGTGTGCCAAGTTTGGTCCTGATCAGTCACTGGATGAGGGTCACAGCGGGCTTGGGAAGTGAGTTGAGGTACTTGAAATCCCATCATCCATGGTACGCTCTCCTCTAAACTGCAGTTGGATGGAGTGTGGGTCATGGGGGCACTGTGTGCCAAGTTTGGTCTTTATCGGTCTTGGTTCTGGGCCACAGTGGTCTGTGGGGAATGAAGGGTTTGAAAGTACGACAAATCCCATAATCCATGGAGGTACATCAAATCCCATCATCCGTGGTCCACCCTCCTCCAAACTGCAGTAGAATGTAGCATGGGTCATAGGGGCTCTGTGTCAATTCAGGCCATACACAATGTCCCATGAGCTGAGGCCTAGTCGGGAAAATCAAGTTAATGAAGCCTTACTGTCAATTCAGAGCTTAAACAGTATCCCATTAAGTGAGGCCTAGTCAGGAAAATCAAGTTAATGAAGCCTTACTGTCAATTTTGGGCGTGGTCTGTGATTTGTAGGGGTTTAAATTTTCTGTGGGAAGTGAATTGGGTGTTCGTGTTGGCGACTGCCTCAGGCCTTTGCCTTATCCTCCTCTGCCAGTTTAGAGGGTCGGAATGTTCGTGTTGGCTGGCCAATAGAGGCGTTATGCAAATACTCCCTCACTGGCGACCAATCATGTTGTCAGAATGTAGAGGCCGGGAGCCAATCAGAACGCTGCCACATATCCACAAACCCACAAACAAACAAACAAACCCACATACAAACTTTCAGCTCTATTAATGTATAGAGATGAGTCACCCTCCACCAAAGGTGCTCTGGGCCAGTGTTTTTCAACCTTTTTTGAGCCGCGGCACATTTTTTACATTTACAAAATCCTGGTGCACACCACCAACCAAACTGACACAAAATGACACTCTAACACAGTAATACATATAGTTAAATGTTTTTAAATGCATTTATACACTCAGCGTGAAACCTGGGCCTGTTTCGATGAACAAATCATAGATATCCTGGCAAGAATGGCAGAAAGACTGAAAGTACTGAAAGGGTTTGCTTGGGAATTTACCTTGAGTTTGGAAGTTGTAGTTCACCTACACCCAGAGAGCACTGTGGACTCAAACAATGTTATGTGGTTTGTTTTCTATCCAGAATCACAATGTTGGAAGGAGGCTCACCACTTTAAGGTCCCTAAAACAGGCATGGGAAAACTTTGGCCCTCTGGGTGCTTTGGACTTCAACTCCCACCATTCCTAACAGCCCGATGCCCTTTCCTGCTTAAGTGGCTGAGGGGGGGAAAGGAAAAGGACCTGAGACTGCTAGGAATGGTGGGAGCTGGAGTCCAAAACACCTGCAAGGTCCAAGTTTGCCCATGCCTGATCTATGCACAAAACACATCTGTTTCCACCAGACCCTCCCACAAAACTACACACACACACACACACACAAAACCTCCCCCGGTTTGGCCGCCTTCGTCCCTTTCTCTCTCTCTCTCTCTTTCACACACTGCGGCTTCGCTCCCCGCCCCGCTGCCGCCTTCCATTGATGCCATTTCTGTCAGAGGAGGGAGGGGAGGCCTCGCCATTGTACTGAGAGAGAAGGAAAGGAAGGGGAAGAAGGAAGTAGAAGAAAGGAAAGAAGAAAGGAAGGAGAAGGAAGGAAGGAAGAAGAAAGGAAGGAAGAAGAAAGGAAGGAAAGAAGGAAGGAAAGAAGGAAGGAAATAAGGAAGAAGAAGAAAGGAAAGAAGTAAGGAAGGAAAGAAGGAAGGAAATAAGGAAGAAAAGAAGGAAGGAAATAAGGAAGAAGAAGAAAGGAAAGAAGAAAGGAAGGAAGAAGAAAGGAAGGAAAGAAGGAAGAAAAGAAGGAAGTAAATAAGGAAGAAGAAGAAAGGAAAGAAGTAAGGAAGGAAAGAAGGAAGAAAAGAAGGAAGGAAAGAAGGAAGAAGAAGAAAGGAAAGAAGTAAGAAAGGAAAGAAGGAAGAAGAAGAAAGGAAAGAAGGAAGAAGAAGGAAGGAAGGAAAGGAGGGAGAAAGGAAGGTGGGGGCGGCTCGGGAAGCGGCTCGCCTCCTTCTCCTCCTTCTCCTCCCGTCGTCGTCCGAGCCGCTTCCCAAGCTGCCCCCTCCTCCCTCCCTTCTTTCCTCTCCTTTCCTCCCCTTCTTCCCCCCTCTCTCTTTCTGTCTCCTCAAACGCTGAGTTTCAGCCAAAGCTGCAGCTCAGTCGAGGGAGGGAGAAGGCTCAAGAGTCTCCTTCGCCTCCATCTCCAGCCTCCCGTTTGTCTATGGAAAGGGGAAGAGGAAGGGATGGGGGCTTTGAATCGCCAGGACACGCCGAGAGAAACAACAAACCGGAGAAGCGCCTCTCTCTCTCTCTCTCTCTTTCTCTCTGTCCTCAAAGGGCCTCCTTCCACTCAGGGCTATGGCAGCCGGGAAGGTCTCGCTCAGGGCAACATTAGCTTTGCTCCCAGTGAGGCACACCTGATGATCCTTCACGGCACACTAGTGTGCCGCGTCACACCGGTTGGGAAACACTGGTGTAGAGGTTGAGCTTAATATGGTTTTTAATATTTTTAAAAATCACAGTCACAAAATAAGTCTGATCTGGCTACGGTGGTTCACGCTCTGGTCACATCCCGAATAGATTACTGCAATGCACTCTACGTGGGGCTGCCTTTGAAGACAGTTCGGAAACTGTAATCAGTTCAGCGGGCGGCAGCCAGACTACTAATGGGAGCTACATACAGGGAGTATACCACCCCCTGTTGTGTCAGCTCCACTGGCTGCCTGTCCAATTCCGAGCTCAATTCAAAGTGCTGGTTTTGACCTTTAAAGCTCCATACGGTTCTGGCCCAGCTTACTTGTCCGAATGCATCAGCCGCTACGTCCCACCTCGTAATTTAAGATCATCCGGGGAGGCCCTGCTCTCACTCCCGCCTACTTCTCAAATGCGGTTGGTGGGGACGAGAGATAGGGCCTTCTCGGTGGTGGCTCCCCGTCTGTGGAACGCACTCCCAATTGATATACGATCTACCTCATTCCTCCTGGCACTGAGGAAAAAAGTGAAATCCTGGTTATGGGACCAGGCGTTTGCACATTAGCACGATACAGCAGTTTAGATTGGATTGAAATGGCAAACTGGTGGACATGGCCCAATGCTTCTATTATGGATGGAATACTGTTTTTCACTTATGTGAATGTATATGATGTAGTTTAATGCTAATTGTATTTTAATGTATATTTTAATGCTAACTGTATTTTAATGTATTTTACTTTTGACTGTTTTTGGTTTTCTATTATATGTATATTGTGTTTTTGGCATCGAATTGTCGCCGTTGTTAGGTCGCTCTGAGCCCCCCCCCCCCCTCGGGGGTTGAGAAGAAGCGGGGTAGAAATGGTGGAAATACATAAATAAATAAATAAATAATAAAGAAGTTGCTTTGATTATGAGATGAGCATTTCAGTAAAGGAACCAAGCAACTCTTAGGTGGTGTATATTTATAACCAAATACTGAAACAACCAGTCTTCCAGGAAGCGGCGCTTAGTTTATGTCTCTGTGTTTCACAAAGTCGTAGAAGAACAAAGTCGGAAGCGATGCACTGAATCTCTGCCAGGCTTTTGACTCATATCCCACTGCTTCCTTTTCGTGATTTGCCGGAAACATTTGAAAGCAGGAACCTTGATGTCTCATAGAACTCTTCCTCAAAACCGGTAGGACACACACGGCTGAAATCCTGCTGTTATTTGCGATGCTCCTTTGCTGTTTGGAACTGCTTTAAAAGGAGAAGCCAAAGACAACACAGTATGTTCTCCACATTCACTGGGACTAAAATGAAGATCCACTGAAGGACATGGAGATTTCAGTAGAGGTATTTTCTCTTGGGATCTCTAGGTCAGTGTTTTCCAACCTTTTTTGAGCCGCGGCACACCACCAACCAAAATGACACTCTAACACAGTAATACATATAGTTAATATGTTTTTAAATGTATTTATACCCTCAGTGTGAAACCTGGGCCTGTTTAGATGAACACAACATAGATATCCTGGCAGGAATGGCAGAAAGACACACACAACGGTCTTGCTTTTCTGCCTGCCCTGTTGTGCGCTCCCTCCCCCCCCCTCTCTCTATATATATCTCTCTCTCTATATATATCTTATCTATATATATATAAAAAGAGAGTGGTCGTAGTACCCGGCAAATGCACGCCAAAACTACTTGTCCCACACACACGAAAATCACAGAGCCACTCATCCATACCCCAAGGTCCCTACACGGCCCACAAAAACACCCCGAAACACCACGCAACACTCCCAAAACCTCCCCCGAACCACAACATTACAACGCATGCGAAAAAACCCAGAACACACAAAATGCCCGCCATCAAACAACCACAGTACCGAGCATGCGCAACAAAAAACCACACCGCAACATGCCCCAAACCACAACCCCCCTCCATACCTGCCCACTACCCCATCCAGAAGCAGCAACAACACGCCAACACAGCAGCAACCCACCTCCTCCGCTGCCTTATCAACCTCCTTCACCACCTCCACGCCGCTCCCGGACCCAGTCAGCACGGCCGACGCCATGCCCCCCTCCTCCGCCGCTTCCCAACCGCTCCTGAGGCTGGCGGCAGAGGTAACCAGCGGAGGAGGCCACGGAGGCGCCGGAGGAGGCAGCGTGCACAACCCGGCACCAGGAGCAGCTGTAAAATGGCTAAGGAGAAGGACACGGCCACGGGACTACAATTCCCAGAAGGCTCCTCGCGGCTCACTAGGAAGGAGGGCGGAGACAGGGCAGGAAACAGAGAAAACTGGCCCCTCGGGGCCTTCTGGGAACTGTAGTCCCCTGGCCGTGCCCGCCTCCTACGCCATCTCCAAGCCCCTTCCGGGCCCGGGACACGCGGCCGGCGCAATGCCCACCTCCTCCACCGCCTCTTCCCATCCTCCCAACTGCATCCCACTACCTCCCCCACCTCCATCAGAGAGAGACAGAGAGAGGCACAAAGCAAGAGGTACAGAGAGTGAAAGAGAGATAATGAATGAAAGAGAGATAATGAATGAAAGAGAGAGAGAGAGTGATAGAGAGCCACCTCTTCCCGTCCTCCCAACTACATCCCACTGCCTCCCCCACCACCGCGAGAGGGAGAGGGAGACACAGAGCGAAAGGTATAGAGAGTGAAAGACAAAGAGTGAAAGAGAGACAGAGTGATAGAGAGAGAATGATAGAGAAAGAGAGATAGACAGAGAGAGAGAAATACAGAGAGAGAGAGAGACAGAGAAAGTGTGATACAGAGAGAGTAATAGAGACAGACAGATAGAAAGACAGAGAGAGAGAGAGAGACAGAGAGATAGAGAGAGATAGACATATACATATATACACATGCACACACATATACACATACACACATATACACACATATACATATATACACATGCACACACATGCACACACATATACACATACACACACATATACACACATACACATATATACACATGCACACACATATACACACATACACATATATACACATACACACACATGCACACACATATACATACATACATACATACACGTGCACATACCCACCAAGGCCATAACTAACATCTCACATCTCCTAAATAGGGCACAGCAACGCATGCCGGGTTCAGCTAGTATACACTAGCTGAGGACCCGGCGGTGCCCAGGTTATTTGAGGAAGGCATTGTGTGCCAAGGTTGGTTCCCATTAGATGTTTATGTGGCTTGCAGTGGTCTCAGGAACTTAGTGAAGGTACTGCGAGTCCCGGGGGCCTAGTCAGGAAAATCAAGTTAAGGAATCCTAACAATATCCCATGAGCTGAGGCCTAGTCAGGAAAATCAAGTTAAGGAAGCCTTTCTGTCAATTTTGGGGCTGGTTTGTGTGTTTTTTAAGGGGCTTTAGTGTTGTTTGGGAAGTGAATGATGTGAAGGTACTGCAAATCCCATCATTTGTTGCCCCTCCTGCCCTAAACCACACCAGGTAGTGAAGTGGGCCATTGGTCGCCTGTTTGCCAAGTTTGGTCCTGATCTGTCAGTGCTGTGGGCCTGTCCCTTTCCCTCTGAGTCACTTTAGAATGTTTGAATGTGGTTGGCCATTTGGAGGCAGTTATGCAAATTCCATTTCAGTGGCAACCAATCCCCTCTGTCTGGGGCCATAGAATGTTGGATTTCTGAGGCTGGCCAGTTAGAGCCCGTTATGCAAATAATCCCGCAATGGCAGCCAATCGAAACGCTGGCACATATTCCTCCCGTCAGTCGCTCGGTCGCACCACCGCAAACACTGACTTTTATTATATGTTATATATATATACTAGCTGTACCCGGCACACGTTGCTGTGCCCTATTTAGGAGATGCGAGAAAGTCTGAGTATGTAAGGGTTGGAATTGATGTTACTTATGGTCTTGGTGGGGTCATGGCTGTGTCGTTGTGGGTTGTTCTGGTGGGTGGGATGTTGAAGTCCTGTGGAGTTGTTGGTGTGTCTTTCTGTTCTGGCGTTTGTTCTGCCCTTTTTTGTGTGATGTATGTAGTTATTGCGAGTGTGTCGTCCGATGCTGTTCTTTTTAGGAGGCATGGCTTGTCTTTTGGGTCAGCTTATGCCTGTGTGGAAGGAAGGAATGGCATACAAATGGGTTGAGCAGTAGACGCAAGGTTGTGTTATGTGCGTATTGTGTTGTGTGTAGGTATTACTTTTTTGGTGAGTTAGTGGGTGTGTGGTGGCATTGTGAGTGGTAGTATGTTGTGGAATGCTTGTGTGGGTGGGGTGTTTTGGGTGTTTGTGTGTGTTTGTAGAGTATCAGTGCAGTGTTGTGTTGTGTTTGGAGTACAGGTGGAGTTGGTTTTTGTTTGTGGTGGTGGTAGGTGTTCTGTGTGCGGGGTCCCGTAAGTTTGGGGGGATGGGTTGTGATAGGAAGTTGTGTTGTGTTGTGTGGGTAGGAATTGCTGGAGAATTGCTCCCTCATAGAGTTTGGTTTCGATAGTTTAACCCTCGAACACCAACTGAATGAAATCAAATCACTCAGCATTCTATCCTATCCTTGGCTGGTTGTGCCCAGCGTTACTATGGTTACTCAGCCTCCCTGCATCTTGTGTTGGCCGATGTTGGCCAATGGGTTTCGCTGGCTGCCGCAGAGGATGCTGGGAAATGTAGTTTTTTGAATCGTTTTTGGGGGGGGCTGCTAGGTTTTGGGAGGGAAAGTTTCTTTGCTAAAAACCTCTGTCAGTCGTTCGATGACGGGACCTCCTTTATATAATAGATATAATGTCTTGTAAGCTTTTGCATAAAACACCACACTGGAGTGCCTGTCAGCCTGGCACTGTTTGTTCTCCCTGCTGAGAAAGAGATGTGCTTGACAATAAGTTTGAAGTTATTCTCGGCTTTGGTTGTACTATTATTGCAGAAGTATCGGAGGCCACTCACCTCTGTTACTTCCTGTGAATGCCCGAAAAGCATTGTGGCTGTATGGAGGATGCTTGTGGCTCTCGGTGAACAAAATAGCAAAAGGAAATTATTGACAATGATTGAGGAGGCAGTAATATCCTGATGTTAACCTTGGCTTCGTGAGTATGCTGCACTCGAATCGAAAGACACAACAGAGAGAAAGAGGGAATGAGGCAAACCTTACTTTTCAAAATACATACCATAACTGAGAAACAACAACAACAAATATATGGGACTTTGTGGATGTAGGCTTACTAGTTAATACTGAAAGCATTCAAATTCTAGACCAGTGTTTCCCAACCTTTTTTGAGCCGCGGCACACTTTTTACATTTGCAAAATCCTGGGGCACACCACCAACCAAAATGACACTCTAACACAGTAATACATATAGTTAATATGTTTTTAAATGTATTTATACACTCAGTGTGAAACCTGGGCCTGTTTCGATGAACTCAACATAGATATCCTGGCAGGAATGGCAGAAAGACACAAACTTCCCACACAGAACTCCCATAACCAAGAGAAAATGCTATAAGAGTTTGGTGCGCATTGAGCTTGAGTTTTGGAGTTGTAGTTCACCTATATCCAGAGAGCACTGTGGACTCAAACAATGTTGGATCAGGACGAAACTTGGCATGAATACTCAATATGCCCAAAATATGAACGCAGATGGAGTTCAGGGGAAATAGACCTTGACATTTGGGAGTTGTATTTGCTGGGATTTATAGTTCCCCTACAATCAAAGAGCATTCTGAACCCCACCAATGATAGAACTGGGCCAAACTTCCCACACAGAACCCCCAGGAGGCAAGAGGAGGTCTCTACTTGGGGAAAGGGAGGCGGGCCTTCCCAATGCATGGAGAGGGAGAGACCAAGTAGACAACGGGTGGGAAGGGGGCCTTTATCGAGGTAGGTTTCTTAGGGTTTTTATACTTCAACACACTAGACTCTCCCCCCTCCCCTCCTGGAGGTTCCAATTTCCCACGGCACACCTGATGATCGCTCACGGCACACTAGTGTGCCCCGGCACACTGGTTGAGAAACACTGTTCTAGATAACCAATTTTGGCATATGATGTGGCGATGTTTCTAAATAAGGAATTAATGAGATAAGAATCTCACACTGTGTAAAATTATGCTTTGTTTTGTTGTGTCTTCATGTTTTCTCTTTTTTGATGATATTATATAGTCGTTGGAAAAGGACTATGAGAGTGTATGCAAACTAATAAATGTTGGGTTATTTTTATCATTCAACCATTCATTCATTGACTTGCTTGTTACGTGATTCCTGTTTTTTTGCACCTTTATTGGGTGCTTCCCAGTTTTTGTTTCCTTTGCCATTCAGAAATTGTAAACTTTAAGAGAGGCGGGGTAGTCACCTTCGGGCTGAGAGGGGCGGTATAGAAATATAGTAAACTAGCTGTCCCCGGCACGCATTGCTGTGCCTTCTTTAGATATTAATATATTCCATAATTTGATAACGAAATAGAGATGCAACAATTTGGGCTGAATTATCTCTGATCTCTTCCCAGATTAATCATGTGTTAATCATGTGTGTGTGTGTGTGTGTATATATATATATATATATATCTTTGAATTGGAAGGGATAATTGTATTTAAAATTTATTAGATTATTAATAATTAATTCTGGGGTTGTTGTCTCAAGGAATGAATGAAAGAAGGGTTTCTGTTCATTGTAGCTGTCAGAGATGGAGAAAGGGAGGGGGAATAGGGGAGGGGTAGAGAGGGCGAGCGGCAGCGCATGTGCAAGGCAGGGGTTGGAGGTGGCGTTTGGGGTCGGTGAGCGCTGTACCGTTAGCAGTGCCATCGCCGGGGCGGGCGGCCGGGCTTGGATGTCCCCTACTCCATGGGGAGACCCAGAGCGGAGGACACGGACGTCCTTCCCCTTCGACGCTCTCCCGCTGACTGAGGAGCGGCCGGGTAAAATGAGGCGCCAGCGCGCATGTGCCTTCTTGTTTCAGCCGCTGGCGCTGCTAGGCCCTCCCCTCCCCAGGTCCTCGCGCGCCCCTCTCCCTTCAGACGCCCCGCCCACCCGGCGCTTGGTTCCGCCCACCGAGGGCCTACTTCTGGCGGATGAAGCGGGTATGGCCATGGGACTACACTTCCCAGAAGGCCCCGCACGGCCACTTCCTGTTCCTTACTGCCCACTCTCCGCCCTCCTTGCCAGTGAGCCGTGTGGTGCCGTCTGGGAAGTGTAGTCCTGTGTCCGTGGCTGCTTCCTCCGCCGTCTTACAGCCGCTTGTATTCCTGGGTCACATGGGCGGCGCCGTGGTTGTCTCCTCCATTGCCTTCTCGGCCTCCTCTGTCGCCTTCCAGCCGCTCCCGGATCCGGGCACCCGGTGAGCGAGGACTGAGGGCGTGGGGATTTTTGTGTGTGTGTGGGCGGGCGGTGGGGGGTGGCTGAGTGTGCCGCAAGCGCCGCTACGCTAGTTGTGAATGGCGGTTTTTTGGGGGTCTTGCAAGGTATCCAGGGCGGGTTTTTTGTGCCCTGTAGGTACCTCGTGGTGTGTTGTAATGTGTTCGGTTGGATTTGTAGTTCTGGGGCTTTTCGTTTTCCTGCCTATATGCGACATTACATGACCACTCTCTTTTTATATATATAGATAAATAAATAAAATAAATATTGAGTCCCCTGTGGCAGTGTTTTTCAACCTTTTTTGAGCCACGGCACATTTTTTACATTTACAAAATCCTGGGGCACACCACCAAACAAAATGACACAAAATGACACTCTAACACAGTAATACATATAGTTAATACGTTTTTAAATGTATTTATACACGCACTTATTGCCTCGAGCTCACCGTCTTCTCTTTTTTCTTTTGTCCACCACTCATATTAGGGCCTTCATCTGTGTCATAATTTTGTCCAGGGCCCTGTTTGGCATTTGCATTTTTCCTTCTCAAAAACTTCTCCATCATTGTCACTCGCTTGCCTTGCTGTGATCCCAAATTGCCACTGTCACTTGACACACTAACTATAACTTTGTTTACTTAGCCGAGTCTGAGCGAATCCAAGATGGCGCGACCATAGCACTCTCGTGTCACTTCTTAGGTGACACGAGAGTGCTCTGGTTCCATTTCTTAAAGGGACAGATGGGCCTTATAGTTTATATATGAATGAAGTTTGAAAATAATTTCCCACGGCACACCTGATGATCTCTCACGGCACACTAGTGTTCCGCGGCACACTGGTTGAAAATCACTGCCTTATGGGAGAAGGGCGGGGTAGAAATGAAGATAATAAATAAATAAATAATAAGAACTCTGGAAGACGAAGCTTCATGTCTTCGTTGGAAACCCTTTGGGAGACATTGGGCAATTTACATTCAGCCTCAGAGGAAGGCAAGACAAAAACCTTTCTGAACAATGACCCCCCCCCCCCCCAAAAAAAAAACCACACACCACATGACAGATTCACCTATGGGTCTCCATAGGTCTGGGAAAAAAACATGGAAGATGCAACAAAGTAAGTTTTAAGAATAAATAAAACTAGAGATGGAGAAACCAATTGAAGAAAAAGAACCAAACCTGAATCTCATAAGGCAGTGTTTCCCAACCAGTGTGCCGGGGCACACTAGTGTGCCGTGAGCAATCATCAGGTGTGCCGTGGGAAATTGGAACTTCCAATACCCTTACTTATTAAAGGAGCGCTGCTATGTCACAGTACAAAATGCGCAATTAATCATGCATAATCATACGCAAAAAAACACAAAGTACCCAATCACCGACAAAGGAAGGCCGATGTAGAGGGCGTTACAGTAGTCTAGCCTCGAGATCATAGTGGCCAGGTCATTTCCAGAAAGGTAGGGTGCCAGCTGCCTTGCCTGGTGCAGGTGGGAAAATGCCGCTCTGCTCACAGCGGAGACCTGAGCATCCATTGTGAGCAGAGGGTCCAATTGGACCCCCAGGCTTTTTACAAGGGACGACAGGAAAATTGCTTCGCCATCCATAATAGGCAGCTGGAGCTCCCGCCCCCTCCCCCCCGGGCGACCTAGCCAAAGGATCTCCATCTTCGACGGGTTCACCTTCAACTTAAAAACAAACCTATGGAACCTATCTTGTTCCTAACTTGGGGACTGCGTGTACTCATGTATATGTCTATTTATTTGTTTTCCCTTTTTATACCCTGCCTTTCTCAACCCTGAAGGGGACTCAAGGTGGCTTACATATAGGCAACTATTCGATGCCTTAAAACAACATACAATTAAAATAAACATTTAAATTAAAAATTAATACATATTAAAACATGTAAGAACATTGCAATCGCTATTAAAATCACGCCTTCCACCATCGTAATCTGGGTCCATGCCAGAATTCCATGCTCATTTTCCATATCTGTTATTGTAATGCAACAGGACTTAGTCTTCAGTGCTGGTATCCAAGTGACCCTAACCTCTATTATAGAGGTTCCATGGTCGGACCACTGTGCCCTGAGAATCTGGCTGGAGTTAGTACCCCCTCCCTGCAAAGGCGCCGAACAGATTTGGAATCGTCCAAAAAGACTTATGGAACCCATCAGGTTCCTGAATGCTCTGAGGGATCTGGAGCCTACCAGCATCTCTGCCGAGGAGCTAGTAGACACCTGGAACACCAAATTGTCTAATGCTCTGGACGAGATTGTCCCTAGACGCTCTCTCCGACCTCGCAGAAGCCAGTCGCTTTTGTTCACCAAGGAGCTCTGATCGATGAAGCGGGAGAAGAGACGGCTAGAGAGCGTGTGGAGGAGACTCCGTGACGAAGGTTCAAAATCAGCTTATAAGCTATTTATGGAAGCTTATGAGCAGACTACCAAGGAAGCAAAAAAATCCTACTATGCTTCCTTGATAGCATCCGCAAGCTCACGCCCGGCACAATTATTTAAAGTAATTCGGTCCTTGACGATGGTCCCTACCATCCCAATAAATGATGATCAGGCCCTCACCGCCGAGGCTTTTCAGAGCTATTTTGTGGACAAGATTTCGACCATCCGCCGGGACCTCTCACCCACAATTGATACATTTGTTGGTTTTTCCCTGGCTGTGAATGAAAGTAAAAACCATAGCTGAGTTCTTAACTTTTTGGGGTTTTTCTTTTTGAAGATGCTGAAATGCAGAATTTTATTCCTCTCGTTCCAGTTTTGATGACTTCACCCCACAGCCTAGCTGTGGTGTGCAAATCTATGAAATTGAACAATGTGAACCATGGCAGGGCATTTTAATGGGCTAATGTTGCAGCGTTTGAGTGTATTCTTCCGCTGTATTATCGGAAAAAAAGAGAGAGGCTAAAGTGATAAGCAAGTTGAAAAATGCTTGTGCAAGTGTGGCATATTGTCCGACGGTAAGGTCTTTCAACCTCAGGGAACAAAACAAAGTGTTATCATTTCCATCCCTTTAGAAGTACATGTTAGGTGTCCTTTTCCACAGCTTTGGAGTTGAACTGTCTCTAATTTTATTCCCTTTTAAATAAAATTTGTAGTTTTAAAAATGGTGCTATATTGTGTTCCTGGAATAAGGGGAGATAAATGGCGGTTTGACTGTAGAAAATGCTTGTCACTCTTTTCCGAATTGTAAGACGGGGCAAGCGTTTAGAAATGGGCCACTTGTACAACCTTTCATTTCATATTTTATCTGCAGTCTGTGAACCAATTATGTGCTCGAAGATTAAATGATGGAATTGGATCTGGGCAGAAAATTGGAGCGGAATAGCAAAGAGTTGCTGAGTGAATGTTTGATGCTTTTAGCATGTCTCGCTTTAGAATTTGGAGGCCCAGGACAACATGTTGTTTAGAAGGAAAATGCTACAAGTATAGTTGTTGTTGACTTAAATAGCAAAAGGCATCCTTTTTCATTAGGTAACCACAAGAATCTCTTGTTTGAGAACTGAAATATAAAATAATAATAATACACTTTATTTATATTCCACCCTTCTCACCTCGAAGGGGACTCAGAGCAGATTACAGGTACACCAGGGCTGCCCAGGAAGTCTATCGCGATCGACCAGTCGATCCCAGGACCGAAGGAGGTCAATCCCAGCCGGATGGGGCGCTTCTCAGAGGGGGGCAGAGCCAGGCCACACCAAGCCCTGCCCTCTCCCTGAGCTTCGGCACTCCCAGCAGCTTTTCCAGGCTTGAGGATGGCAGTGCCAAGCCAGCCTTGTGCTAGCTATGTCACCACTGGCTTGGCATTGCCATCCTCAAGCCTGGAGAAGCTGCTGGGAGAACGGAAGCCAGAGGGGGGCGGGGCTTGGCACATCCTGGCTCCGCCCCCTCTGGCTTCTGCTCTACCAACAGCTTCTCCAGGCTTGAGGATGGCAATGCCAAGCCAGTGGTGGCATAGCTAGCACAAGGCTGGCTTGGCATTGCCATCCTCAAGACTGGAGAAGCTGCTGGGAGCTCCAAAGCCAGAGGGGAGGGGCGGGGCTTGGTGCAGCCTGGCTCCGCCCCCCCTCTGGCTTCAGCTCTACCAGCAGCTTCTCCAGGCTTGAGAATGGCAATGCCAAGCCAGTGGTGACATAGCTAGCACAAGGCTATGCACCCTCGACCGGTTTCGGCCACTGGACGCAGATGCTGTTGATAACATAGTGGCTGCAACTCGGCCTACCACCTGCTCCCTCGACCCGTGCCCCTCCTGGCTTGTTAGATCGTGCCTGGAGGGGTTACGTGGGCCTCTGTTGAACATCGTAAACAGCTCCCTTGAGCAAGGAGTCTTTCCAGAGTGCTTAAAAGAGGCGGTGGTAGCTCCATTACTGAAGAAACCGTCACTAGACTCCGGCGGTTCCTCCAACTACCGACCAGTGTCGAACCTTTCGTACCTGGGGAAGGTAGTTGAGAGGGCAGTAACGGAGCAGTTGCAGTCCTTCTTAGATGATGCAACATGGCTAGACCCCTTCCGGTCCGGCTTCCGTTCGGGGCACGGGACGGAGACGGTTCTGGTCTCCATCACAGACCAACTCCGCTGCCAGCTCGACCAAGGCGGGTCTGCGCTGCTCGTGTTATTGGACCTCACGGCAGCGTTTGACACGGTCGACCACAATCTATTGATCCACCGCCTGGCCGTGGCTGGAGTGAGGGGACAGCCCTTAAATGGCTGACCTCCTTCCTCCACCAGCGGTCTCAGCGTGTGAGGAGGGGCGAGGTAGTCTCCGAGGGCTCCCCACTACTCTGTGGGTCCCCCAGGGGGCCATCTCTCTCCCTCTGTTATTTAACATCTACATGCAGCCGCTTGCACAACTGGTGCGGAGTTATGGGCTGGAGTGTCACCAGTACACTGACGACACCCAGCTCATTCTGAGGATGGAGGGCAGGCCGGGTTCTGTCCCCGATAATTTCCAACACTGCCTCGAAGCCGTTACTGGATGGCTGCGAGCCAGTAGGTTGAGGGTGAATCCGGCGAAGACGGAGATCTTGTGGCTGGGTCGCCCGGGTGATGTTAATGTCCAGCTTCCAAGCCTGGACGGTGCGGTGTTATGCCCATCGCCTTCCGTAAAGAGCCTGGGGGTCCATTTGGACTCCCAGCTGACCATGGAGGCCCAGGTCTCTGCGGTCAGCAAGATCGCTTTTTTCATCTGCGACAGGCAAGGAGGCTGGCCCCCTATCTCTCCCGGAACGATCTGGCCACGGTGATCCAAGCCACAGTCATCTCAAGGCTGGATTACTGCAACGCGCTCTACGTTGGCCTTCCTCTGTCGGTGACCCGGAAGCTCAGGCTAGTGCAGAACACTGCCGCCCGGCTCCTGTCTGGCACGCCAGCTGGCGCCCACATAACACCTGTTTTGGAGGATCTGCACTGGCTGCCAATTGAGCACCGGATCACCTTCAAAGTGTTGGTCCTCACCTTTAAGGCCTTACACGGCCTGGGGCCAGCATATTTGAGGGACCGTCTCACCCCATACTGCCCTCCGAGATCACTTCGGTCTGAGGACTCCAATCTCCTGGAGATACCTTCAGCTAAACTCGCAAGGCTGACTGCTACCCGCCAGAGGGCGTTCTCTGTCATAGCACCTACGCTGTGGAACGCCCTCCCGGCCGGAACTCGGGCTATGAAGGACTTGCTCCCGTTTAGACGGGCCTGTAAAACATACCTGTTTAAGCAGGCCTTTGGTGAGTAAGTCCTGCCCATGCCCCGCCATCTATTCTTTCTTCTGAGGATGATGTGCTGTTCATTGTGTTAACTGTGTTATTAATTACTGTACTGCTGTTGGTTTTAATTGTTTTTAACTGCTTATTGCCTGTATTTTACTGTGCCCTTCGGCTCCTGTAAGCCGCCGCGAGCATAGAAGCCCGAATAATAAATAAATAAATAAATGCCAAGCCTTGAGGATGGCAATGCCAAGTCAAATTACATTTAATGTGCGATGCCTCTCAACTGGGGGGGGGCAGGGAGGGAAGAAGGTAGAGCATTGAGCAAGCACTCCCTTCGTCCCTCCCTGCCTCCCCCCGAACTCAGAAGCATTGCACATTATATTTAATGTGTGATGCCTCTCAGTTGGGGGGGGGGCAGGGAGGGAAGAGTGGGTGGCAAGCTACTCCCTCCAGTGTAGCTAGCCATCCCACTGCTCCGTTCCTCCCCCAGGCACCAAGCTCAGAGGCATACCGGGTTAAATGCCTTGGTGCCTGGGGGAGGAACCGAGGAGTGGGTTGGATTCCGAGCTTGCAGGGGCGAAGGTAGGCAGCTCCCTTCCCTTCCCCTCTGCCAGCCCAGAAACCAACGTGCGTTCCCTTTAACCCGCGTGTCAGATGGCGACAGGAGGGTGGAGGGGGCAGCCTGGCACCCTCCTTTTGTCAGCCGAGACCCAAACGGGGGTTATTTTTAACCCGTGTTTGCGTGTCATCTGGTGAGAGGAGATGCTGCCTTCCACTCCCCTCTTAGCCCAGTATCGACAGATATCGTCAGCATTTGCGGTCCTCCTGTTGCTTCATGTGATGTGTGTTCCTGTTGTGAGACGTTCGCGAGACTTTGCTATGCAGGCCATGCCCCGGTCCTGAGGAAGCCCTTCGGGGAGAAACGAAGGCTCGCAACACTCTATTGGTTCGTCGACCACTGGACGACCTCCCAGAATTGATGTGTAGTTGGATTATGTGGACATTGTAGACCTGAATATTTGATTATTTTGAACATTTTCATTATTTGGGAAGGCGTCTGGGACTGTGTCCTTCTTTGATGATGCAAGGAACTTTCCTCCGCCCACACCTAGCGTCTCCGCTCACTTGCAGGTGAGCCAGCTGCTCGTAATTGCATATGCAAGTATATGTATGGTACTTACCAAAATAATGTGTTGATGCTTTTTGTATTTGTATTGTTGCGAATTAGATACTCAGACTAGAGAGACGGTTATTACAATATATTATGGATATCACTTTAAGAGATTTCTCTCGCTCCTTTTGGTTGTTCTAGTTTGCTACTGGAGCAGCCAAGCCTTTTCTTCTCATTCCACTTCCCTCTCGCCAGCTGACAACCAAAGGGCGGAAACGACCTAATAACGCGCCCTTTACGTAAATGGCTGACCCAGTTTCGATTTAGAAAGGTCACTTCCGGGTTGGACGAGGAGGGTCGATATAGGGTCAACATAATTTCAAATACGAAAAATTAACGAAAATCAAAGTATTACGACCGGAGATATCCACCCCTATTTCTCAGATCAGTGTGCCAATTGTAGGGCTGCTATCCTCTGGATTTTGCATTTCTCTGCTCAAAATGTAGCATAATACCTATGAAAATGTAATGTGCATCATTGGACAAAAGCAGAAAATATATCCAAAATACGAATGCAAATACAAAATCCTGTGCAGATTTTAAAAAATAATAATAATAATGTAGAAGTGTCTTGGGAAAGGCTTATAAATTCATACAAATCTCAAACAGACTGACATTCCCTCTTTAGTTTAAAATGCATTCAGGTAAGTATTTAAATATAACTTTTGAAAGGGGAAAAAAATAAACATTTAAATATATATTAAAATACATATTTTAAGAGGATATTTCCCCTTCTCTATTGGCGGCTTAACGTGGAAACGGAACGGAATTATGGGTAAAATATGCAAAGGTGACACGTCGTAGGATCCGGATTTGTCCATTCCGGTTTTGAATGTGTCTGAGTTGCTCATGCATGTCTGTGGGATCTTTTGAACTGTCAAAATGATTTGCCCCAAACTGCCACGATTGCAAAGTGGATCAGCATTAAGCTGACTTCCCTTTTGGATCTGAAGTAGTATTACGAAACCCTTCCGAGCTTTCAGGCTTTATATTTTCTATATAAAGTAAACCAGGGAAGATTAGCTTATAATGGCCTCCTCTAGGGATGGGAGGCATTTGTATTTCCACTTCACATGCCTTGAGAACCATCCAGTTTGGGGGGTTTAAGATCTATTTTGGAGAAAGAAATATGTGCAAACCTAGGTGTGCATTCAAAAAAAAGTGAACTAAAATAAATAGACAAGTGTAGAAGGCAGCATTAGCCCCCAGGGAGGCCTTAAAGGGCTGCCCCCACTGCTCCAGCTCCGCCAAAGAAACAAGGAGTGGATGTGAAAGATTTCCGTAAATATCTGAAGGAACGCCATGTGGAAGATAGGCCCAGCTTGTTTTCTGCTGCTCCGTAGACTAGAACTCCAAGCAATATATTCCAGTTGCAACCTAAGAGATTACCTAAACATTAGGGAGAATACTTATTTATTTATTTATTTATTTATTCTATTTTGACTTCTATACCACCAGGGGCGGTCTAAGGTAATTTCGCATGGTAGGCGAAAATTATTTCGGCGCCCCCCCAAAACACATTATTTTGCCCCCCTGGCCCCCCAAACATTATTTTTGTGCCCCCTCCCCAAAATTTTTTTCTTGGTACCTTGAGCGCTCCTTCCATTCCTCACACGCGCCGCCGCGCCTTGCCCTGTGCAATTTGAAGGCCTTCGAAGGCCCCTCCTCGTGCTTCCTGGTTTCCCCTGCCAGCCCCACCCATGGGACGTTGCAAAGGGCGGGAGAGCGCTCTCCCTGCCCTGTGCAATGCCCCATGGGAGGGCCGGCAGCGGGCACCAGGAAGCGCTTGGAGAGGCCTTCGAAGGCCCCTCATGCTTCCTGGTTTCCCCTGCCAGCCCCACCCACGAGGCGTTGCAGAGGGCGGGAGAGCGCTCTCCCTTGCCCTGTGCAATGCCCCGTGGGAGGGGCCGGCAGCAGGCACCAGGAAGCGCTAGGAGAGGCCTTCGAAGGCCCCTCACGCTTCCTGGTTTCCCCTGCCAGCCCCACCCACGGGGCGTTACAGAGGGCGGGAGAGCGCTCTCCCTTGCCCTGTGCAATGCCCCATGGGAGGGGCCGGCAGGGGGCACCAGGAAGCGCTAGGAGGGGCCTTCGAAGGTTTTGGGCAAATCTCCGCGCATGCTCAGAAGCTGCTGCAGGCAGCAGGGAGGTTTGTTACGGTGGTGCGTCCAGCATGGCGGCGCCCCTCCAAGATGGCGCCCCACGCGGCCGCGTAGGTTGCTTACATGGACGGACCGCCCCTGTATACCACCCTTCCCGAAAAGGCTCAGGGTGGTTCACAGTAGTGAACAACACAACACAATATACTAAAAACATAATAAAACAGAATAAAAACAGATTAAGACCAGAGTAGGGGCTACAGCTTAGAGATTGAACGCCTGGCGGAACAGGTTGGTCTTACAGGCCCTCCGAAAAGCCTGTAGATCCGTTATTGCTCGTGCTTCATCCGGGAGGGTGTTCCAGAGGGTAGGTGCTGCAACAGAAAAAGTGTGCTGCCGTGTCGATGACAGGCGGCAGGTCTTAAGTGATGGAACCTCTAATAGTGTTGCACCGTAGACCTGGTGCCCCTCAGTAAACCACTTGACACCTGGCCAGGGGCGGTCTTTCCATTAGGCCGAGTAAGCGCAGTGCAAGAAGTGGGACGCTGGGGTGCATGCGCGAACCGGGACACCGGCGCGCATGCGTGGCGGCGGCGGCCAGAAGCCACCAGGGGGGGGGGGGCAAAATAATCTTCGCTTACCATGATGGGAGAGGTAAGACCGCCCCTGCACCTGGCAACAGTTTAATGCTTTATTTAGAATATATGGTGAAAGGAAAGAGGCTAGAGAATATAGTCTATTGAGGCCCTTAGAGCAGCAATAGATAGCAGCAAATTGTCTCTCAGGAAGCAGGAACAAAGATACAGTTCTTTGGCAATCAGGAACAAGGCAAAAGAGTATTTGTGCCCAAACGGGCTAAATCCAAAGAAAGGGTCTTGAAGCAAGCCTTGGCAAACAGAGTCTTTGGAAGCAGGGAGGCCCAAGGCCAGGCGAAGGTCCGTGGAAAGCGTAGCGTAGTTCTGAACGTTGACGAAGGATAGGTTTCCATAGCTGGGGTGCAAGGCTTTGATCTGTCCCGACGTCTAGGTGTGTCAGTTCCCATAACATAACCCAGCTGCCGTTCTCCTATCCCTGCCACACCGGTTTGGAATGTGCTCCCAATTAGCGAGGGCAGCTGGCAATGGGAGTTAACTCCACTCGGCTCTTCCAGGCACTGTTTATCATTCTGAGCCCGGGGTGAATCTCTGGTAACGGTGGCCTTGAACAAGGAATGAACCTGCTTCTGCTGGTTAGGCTGATCAGGCCTAACAGGCCTCTGTGAAACTGTGGTTCTGCTCTGGGATTTAACATGGCATGAGTCTTGCGGAGGGCCTAAGTCCGGTTGGGGACCATGCCGGGGTGTGACAAATAGGTTATGATTCATGGATCATAGTGGCCTCTGGAGAATGTGCAGGGAAAGGCGGTCCTTCAGATACACTGGCCCCAGACCATGCAGGCCTTAAAGGTTAGCACCAGCACTTTGAAGACAATCCGGTACTCGATAGGGAGCCAGTGCAAGCACTGTAGGACTGGTGTGATGTGGCACGGCAGTGTCCCTCCAGCCAGCAGTCGAGCCGCAGTGTTTTGCACCATCTTCAGTTTTTGGATTAACGACAAAGGAAGGCCAATGTAAAGGGCGTTACAGTAGTCCAGTCTCAAGATGACCGTGGCCTGGATTACCGTGGCTACGTCGCCACCGGATAGGTAGGGCGCCAGGGGCCTTGCCTGCCACAGATGGAAAGCGCTGCTCTGCTCACGGTGGAGACCTGAGCCTCTATCGTCAGCAAACGGTCCAATTGGACCCCCAGGCTTTTCACCAGAGGTGACAGGCTAACCACCTCACCGTCCATTATTGGCAGCCGGAGCTCCCCCCCCTCCTGGGGTGACCCAGCCACAGGACCTCCGTCTTCAACGGGTTCACCTTTAACCTGCTGGCCCGTAGCCACCCAGTCATGGCTTCCAGGCACTGATGGAAATAATCGGCCGGCCTTCCATCCTCAGCACCAGCTGGGTGTCATCAGCGTACTGATGATACTCCAGACCAAAACCACGCACCAGTTGGGCAAGTGGGCACATGTAGATGTTAAATAATAATAATCTTAATTTGGATGCTCTTTAATCCAGGTCTTAATGAAGAATATAAAGACAAACACTGAAATGACAGGAAGGGGAGCCGGGGAGCCCCCATCCCCTTGCTGCCAATGTGCCGGATCTAGCTGTATTTTTCAGCTGCAGTCTTAAAAATGCAATCCGGCTGCATGCCCGTTTTGGGAGGCGCTCAAAAACAGATGTGGGGGCCAACCGGCATCCAGCCAGCAGAAACGGATTGAGATTTACAGTAGCTGAAATATACAAGCCTAGTGTAGACTCTCTACCGTTGGAGGCCTTGAAGTAGGAGCTGGACGAACAGCTTTCAGAACTGCGTTGGTTGTGTATTCCGGCACGGCAGAGGATTGGACTAAAGTGGCTTTTGTTCTGCCTTCCAATTCAATAGGATTTCATGATTCCAGGATGTAGTCACAAAAATGTTACAGCTGAATAGTGTGAATTTATCTCTAGCTTGCTCTTCAGGCTCCGAGAATCAAGCAGCCATTTAGAAATAAGACCTTCCCGATTTGTTGGACGCCGTTACTTGATGCAGAAGTCGGAGTCTAATTCCAAAGCACTGAGTTGGATCATCGCTTGGCTTGGGTTCAATGTATCAGACTTCACGCATTACAACTGCGTGTTCCTTAATGAATTCTGCATTGTGCCTCATTTTACAGATCAGTCACCACTTGCCCATTAACGATCATCATATTCTTGTGTTTCAGCTCCATTTATGTGGAACGCTTAAAACAGCTTGTTAATATTGCGGGCAAAGACCCAAGTCGGAAAGACCAAGATTCCTGGGCGCTTCCATATGCTTTAGCAAGTGCTTCCTCATTGGCAGTAGAAGACAGGAAACACAATGTGCCTCTCTATAGAACAATATAGTGTGTATTTTTTTAAAGAAAAAATAGCTGTGAGTCTATATTCCTTTTTGAATATATTGGGGAAGTAGATGGATGGTTAAGGCAGTGTTTCCCAACCTTTTTTGAGCCGCGGCACACTTTTAACATTAAAAAAATCCGGGGGCACACCACCAACCAAAATGACACTCTAACACAGTAAAGAACGGCTGGGGGGATGCGGACCTGCTGGGAGCAGCTGCTGGGAGTGCCGAAGCTGGGGGAGGGGGAGGAGCCAGGCCGTGCCATGCCCCGCCCCCTCCACGCGGCTTCAGTTCTCCCACAGCTTTGCCAGCCTTGAGGGGGCAATGCCAAGCGAGCGGTGGCAGAGCCAGCACAATGCTGGGTTGGCACTGCCCCCTCAAAGCTGGCGAAGCTGTGGGAGCGCTGAAGCCGGGGGAGGGGGCGGAGCCAGGCCGTGCCATGCCCCGCCCCCCCAGCTTCAGTTCTTACACAGAGGAGAAGCATGAGCGGTGGAAGGGCTTCAGTAGGCGGGGCTCCTCCTCCGCGCGGCTTCAGCGAGCGAGGGGTGAGAGTCGTGGCGGGAATCATGGCAGATTCGAGGCTGGCTGGGGAAATGGCTGAAGGAGGCGGTGCCCCGGCCCCTTCTTTTTCTTCACCGCCACGCAGCCCTTCCTCCTCCTCTCTCAAGCAGCAGAAGTTCGGCAGGAGGAGGGGGAAGGGGGGCAGAGAGCTTTTCTCGCGGCACACCTGATGATCGCTCACGGCACACTAGTGTGCCACGGCACACTGGTTGAGAAACACTGGGTTAAGGGACTATCTCTTTTGTGATTCTTTCCTCTCGCAGTTTATGCATTCTTCCTCATTAATATTTTTTGTTGTTGTCATGTTGCATGGCCACAAAGTTCACCTGGGTATTAGTCATGTGCATTCGGAACTTACTTTGATCCGTTTCATGCTCGGCTTTCGGTGGGGGCCCTGATCCATTTTCGCCGGAACCTCCTGTAATTGGGAGGTCAGCTATTGGCCATGGATTGTGACAAATCTGGCTGGTGTCCTGGGGAACTCGTCGCTTCACGCCCCACATCACTTGTCTTCCTCCTCACCTCATCACATTGCGGAAAACGTTGCTGCCCAGCTTCCTTGCATTGTTTTTAATGCAACATGGGAAGCTTCCCGTGTTTCCTCCCCTGCCCCCTACACTGATTTCACCCCTCTCCAGGCACGGAAGTAGATTTCCATTGTGGGATGGGAGCCTATGGGTTCCATGCCTGAAGAGGGATGACATTGGTGTAAAACTCAACATAGTGCTATACAACATGAGCTAGCACCATAAAGATCCCCATAAGTCCTTCTGTAATGAGTCCGGAGTGGGTGCACTCACGGGTTACTGGAACAAAGTCCTGACGGCGAGCCGCTGGAACAGAGCTAACTGACAAGGCGCCTACGGCTGGAAGTACTGTGACGCCAAACAAAGATGGCCGTTTCGCGTTTGCTAACACTTCCTCAGGGCGCTCCATTGACAGGACACTCCACATGGGAGTTGTAGTCGTCTCCAAGGAAACCAGTAATTACGAGAGGGTTTTCAATCGTTTCGAGTCTATTTACATCGCTAAGGCAAAGTCCTCCCGGGCTGCTTCCAGCAAAATGGCCATCTTTGTTTGGCGTCACAGTACTTCCAGCCGTAGGCGCCTTGTCAGCCAGCTCTGTTCCAGCGGCTCACCGTCAGGACTTTGTTCCAGTAACCCGTGAGTGCACCCACTCCGAACTCGTTACAGAAGGACTTATGGGGATCTTTATGGTGCTAGCTCATGTTGTATAGCACTATGATATAATGCGCATGATTGTAAGCGCTCGGTCTATATATGGATAGAATGCCACTTGTTTATTAATTTTGCAATACATAGATCTTTTGATATATTTGTACTAAATACGAGCGTATGTGATTTCTGTCTTTTAGGCACATATTGATCCAGTCCTATTGTAGAGTAGTAGAGATTTTGTGTTGAGTGTTTGCATAGTGAGATACCTTGGTTGTGTTGTTATTGCATTGGTGTAAAACTGGCAATGTTGTCCATCTGATAAGGTGGTAGGTTATGGAGCAATGCATTCCAATGATGGAAAAAACAGATTCCACCTAAACATTAGTGTGATGAGGTGGATATTTATGTGTAAATGCATGTGCTGTATGTTGATCACATGTTTGTTTATATGGTTTAGAAGGGACATTTGTATTTGAAATAGGGTTAAATGTAAGACAGACCCTAAAGGGTTAACTATGATAGTAAAAGCATTTCCCTCCTAGGGGAATGTGTTGTCATAGTAACAGTGGGCGGAGCCAGCCAAGGCTAGCTTTAGAATGTTCAATTTGAATCTGACAGTTGGCTAGCTGCTGTGAGCAGGGTTAGTTAGGGTTTGACAGTTGCTGGAGCATCAAGCTGTCTGTAGGAGCTGCAGTGTGCAGTTTAGTCTTGTGTGGGTTTAGGGAACCCCAAGTGTATGGGTTTAGAAACCCAGGTTAAGGACAAGTGTAGTCCTAGGGTTGAGAGTAACCCAGTATTAAATAGTTACTTGTGTGTAACTGTGTAAGGGGATTTAAAACCCCAGAGTTATATTGTTTAATATTGCAAGTTTGTACCTCTCCGGAGTATCTGTGAAACCACCTAAGCTTTGAGCCCATTTGTGTAAAATAAACTGTTAAACACTTTCAACAAAAACATCTGTGGAAGTCGTTTGTACACAAAGACCCTCACATCCAGTGGTCAAGCAGTGACAAATGGTGGCAGCAAGATAATTAATAATAAACGAAGAAAACTGTGATAGATGGTGGCTGCCCTGCCACAGTACTACACGGTTCACTCAGTTTGGTGTGCGAATAAGCAGAGATCGACGGCAAGCTTTA
Source organism: Anolis apletophallus (assembly GCA_030556195.1). Lineage (NCBI taxonomy): Eukaryota > Metazoa > Chordata > Lepidosauria > Squamata > Anolidae > Anolis > Anolis apletophallus. The sequence goes on from JARBWK010000013.1 coordinate 44,979,400, forward strand.
GGCGGCGTTTTACGATCTTTTCGCCCCGTTACAATTAGGAAGAACGTTCTGAAAGTAAGGGCTGCTCAATAGTGGAATACGCTGCCTAGGAACGTGGTGGAAGTTTCTTTGGAGGTTATTAAACAGAGGTTGGATGGCCATCTGTCAGGACTGCTGCGATTGTGGATTCCTGCACAATAGGGATTGGCCTTGTGGTCTCGTCCAACTCTATGATTCTATTATTCTTTCATTTGGCTTTTAGGAAAACACACTTGTTAATAACTACTTCCCATATGTCACGAATTTTGGCTGTCCATTACTGTTGTTTCGAAAACTTGGCAATACGACGTGGAAACAACAAATGGTCAGGGAAAACAAAGCTACAGCTTTATTAATTACTGCAGGATAGGCTGGGACCTGGCACGAGGTCTGACAACCTGTCTGTTATCTAATATGCCTAAGCGCTCAAATCATTTGATGAGGGAGAAAACTGGAAGAACATTTCTGGAATCCCTTGAGTGCCGGCTGAATGCCAGAGTAGTACTGGCAAGTATGCTAAATATTCTCCATTTCCCAATGGAAATGCTCCATGGGCCATGAAGAGCTATGAAGAGAACATGCAGATCGGGGGAGTAATGAGGACTGTTCGAGGATTGGAAAGGTTCCTCTGTCATATGGTAAACCAGGGTAGAACTCCAAAGCTTGAAGCTGTCATCTCCTAGTGTTAATAATCTCAACAGCAAACTAGCTGTCGCCTCCTTATTTAGACCAGTGTTTTTCAACTTTTTTTGAGCCGCGGCACATTTTTTACATTTACAAAATCCTGGGGCACACCATCAACCAAAATGACACAAAATGACACTCTAACACAGTAATACATATAGTTAATATGTTTTTAAATGTATTTATACACTCAGTGTGAAACCTGGGCCTGTTTTGATGAACACAACATAGATATCCTGGCAGGAATGGCAGAGTGACAATTCGGTGACCTGGAATCTGTCTAATCCAATATTTTAACATTTTAATGTTTTAATATTTTAACATTTTAGTATTGTAAACGTTAATCTGTGTAAGTCGGCCGGAGCACATTCACACATCATGGGAGATCATTTCAGAAGAGACTCCGAATCATAGAGCAGCCAACCTGGCCTCCGAATAAAATGGTATTTGCCCAGGGTTGTCTTTAACATGTCATTTCATATGGAAGGAAACTGTACCTGACGTATTCAGAGACAGGACCGTTTAGGGCAAGGCTGGGCAGCTGTGGCCCTTGAGATACTCTTGAGCATCCTTCATCGTGGAGTGTGTTGATCAGGACTGACAAGATTTACAGGCCAGTGACTTCTGCAGTCCCCTGTCCTTGAAGTAGGGCTTTACAGGCGGCACTAGCTGTAGGTTTGGTTTGGTTTTTTACCCAAACCCCCAAGGCCAACCGAAGGGTGGCTCAGAAGTCGAGCCAATTATCAACCAAAGTCCTATGAGCCGCGCAGAAAGAGTAGGAATGTGTCAGTTCTTCCTAAAATTACTAGTTGTTGAAACAACATAATGAGACAAGGTGTCCCCCCCAAAAAATCAGAAATCCCTGTATGATTTTTCACCTTCAGCACAAGAAAGAAGAGACCTTTTATTTTATTGTTTTCTTTATCAGGGTTATCACAACTTGCACAATATGTCTTTGGGCAAAATCTCTTTACGACACTAGCCACATATACAGAGTAAGTACAAAAAGATGTAAACAATTCATTCAATCCTTCTAATTTGGAAAAGTCTAAATCAGTGTTTCCCAACCAGTGTGCCATGTCACACTAGTGTGACATGAGCGATCATCAGCTGTGCCGTGGGAAATTGGAACCTCCAATACCCTTTCTTCCCCCTCCTGCCCACAGTGCTCTCTGGGTGTAGGTGAACTACAACTTCCAAACTCAAGGTCAATTCCCAAGCAAACCCTTTCAGTACTTTCCGTTGGTAATGAGAGTTCAATATACCAATTGGTTCAATTCCATTGTTGCAAGAGTTCAGGATGCTCTTTGATTATGTGTTAACTATAAATCCCAGAAACTGTAACTCCCAAATGTCAAGGTCTATTTTTCCCAAACTCCATCTGTGTTCACATTTGGGCATATTGAGTATTCATGCCAAGTTTGGTCCTGATCCAACATTGTTTCCGTCCACAGTGCTCTCTGGATCTAGGTGAACTACAACTCCAAAATCCATGGTCAATGCCCACCAAACTCTTATAGCATTTTCCCTTGGTTATTGGAGTTCTGTGTGGGAAGTTTGTGTCTTTCTGCCATTCCTGCCAGGATATCTATGTTGTGTTCATCAAAACAGGTCCAGGTTTCACACTGAGTGTATAAATACATTTAAAAACACATTAAGCATATGTATCACCGTGTTAGAGTGTTGTTTTGTGTCATTTTGGTTGGTGTTGTGCCCCAGGATTTTGTAAATGTAAAAAATGTGCCGCGGCTCAAAAAAGGTTGAAAAACACTGTACTAACTAACTAACTAACTTTATTTCTTATGAGTCGCCCTCCACCAAAGGTGCTCTGGGAGATTTACACAATTAAAATAAACAGGTTACATAGTTACCGCTTGTTACTTAACAATCATAGGCTCTTCTGAAGATCCATGTCTTGAGTGCCCCTAAAAAATATGTAGATCAGGAGTGGCTCTTTGGTCTGGCGGTAGGGAGTTCCACAATTTGGTGTTTCTGTGTTCAGCCGTTTTGTTGTTTTTAAGCCTGTCACCACGACATGAACAGATTTATATATATAGACGATTGTGAAATAGTTGACCAGGTTGTGCAGTTAACAGTGTGTTCACGGCACAATGGTTAGCTTACTAATCAGACAAAACTTTTAATCTTTAAATTGCCAACTTGTGTTTCTTACACATATTTCTGCCCACGAATGCTCCCAAATATTTCACAGGATGGCTAGACCGTTTACCAGAAGCGTTTACAGGGAACCTATGACTCCCCTGTTACAGAAACATCACTGACAGTCCATTTCTGGAGACAATTTATAGTACAATAAATAAAGTCCTATTTGGCTGGGCCCAGGCTATCTAAAAGGCTACTTGAAAAAATATTGATTCTACATCTGGCGGGTAGAGTGTAAGAGTCTGCCTGTGCAATTAACTATTTCCCCCGAAGGCAGCTTCCTGGTTTCGTGGCAGTGTAATGGCCAGGAGTGGTAGGGATGCAAGGGAGTAACTCCTTACTGCAGATCAAGAATTAGGGATGGAGAACTCTGAATTTCACTATGCCCGTCATCATCTGTAAAAAGCCTGGGTGTCCATTTGGACCCTCTACTGTCAATGGAGACCCAAATCTCCACTGTCAGCAGAATCGCATTCTTCCATCTGCAACAGGTGAAGCGTTTAGCCCCTTATCTGTCCCGAAACGATCTATCCACAGTAATCCAAGCCACGGTCATCTCAAGACTTGACTACTGTAACGCTACTGTAACGCTCTTTACATTGGCCTACCCTTGACCGTGATCTGGATACTTAAGCTAGTGCAGCATGCTGCAGCTCGGCTACTCGCGGGGGCACTACATGCCGCATAACTCCAATCCTGCAGGATCTGCACTGGCTACCAATTGAATACTGAATCACCATCAAGGTGTTAGTTCTTACTTTCAAGGCTTATATGGTCTGGGGCTAGTGTACTTGCAGGATCGCCTAATTCCATATAATCCCCCGAGATTACTACGTTCTGAAGACCTTAATCTTCTAACCATTCCCAGTGCAAAATCCTTTCGTTTGACCTCAACTAGGCGGCGAGCCTTCTCCATCATTGCTCCAACATTGTGGAACGTACTGCCTTCGGATACGCGAGCTCTGCGAAATTTGAGCACCTTTCGCAGAGCATGTAAGACACACTTATTTAGGCAGGTTTTTGAAGGCTTGAGATTCCCAGCTGTGTTTTACTGTGTTTTATTGTTTTTACTGTTTTACTGTATTTTTATTTGCTTGTGTTTGACTCATTGCGTTGTAAACTGCTCCGAGTCTTTGGGAGTGGCGGTGTACAAATCCAATAAATAAATAAATAAATCTCTATATATAATAAAGCGGAATGTTTGTATGTTTGTTTGTATGTTTGTTTGTATGTTTGTTTGTTTGTATGTATGTATGTGGCAACGTTCTGATTGGCTGCCACTTTCACAGGCCACAGCGACCAGCGCGGGTGATGGACCTGAACCAATCTTGGTACACATAACCCCCCTGACCCCCTTTACATCCTGGTGCAGTTTGGGGGAGATAGACCACGGATTATGGGATTTGTAGTACTTTCCAACACTTCGGTTCCCACAGACCACTGTGGCCACCTAAAAGGACCAATACAGACCACACTTGGCACACACAGCCCCCATTACCCACACTACGTTCTGGTGCAGTTTGGAGGAGGGCAGACCACAGATTATGGGACTTGAAGTACCTCTACTCACTTCCCAAGTCCGCTGCGACCCTCATCCGATTACTGATCGAGACCACACTTGCCACACATAACCCCCATGACTGCCTTCACGCCCTGGTGAGGTTTGGGGGAGGACTGACAATGGATTATGGGATTTGTAGTACTTTCACAATCCTCTGTTCCCACAGACCACTGTGGCCCCCAACAAACACTGATAAAAACCACACTTGACACACAGAACCACAGTGACCCACTCTACATCCTACTGCAGTTTGGAGGAGGGCGGACCATGGATGATGGGACTTGCAGTACCTTCATTAATTTCATGATACCACTACAACTCCCAATAATGATGGATTAAGACCAAACTTGGCAGACAGAGCCTCCATGACCCACTCTACGTCCTGGTGCAGTTTGGAGGTGGGTTGACAATGGATGATGGGACTTGCAGTACCTTTAGTAATTTCAGGATACCACTGCAACTCCCTATAATGAGGGATCAAGGCCACACTTGCCAGACAGAGCCTCCATGACCCACTCTACGTCCTGGTGCTGTTTGGAGGATGTTGGACCATGGACGATGGGACTCGCAGTACCTTCATTAATTTCATGATACCACTACAACTCCCAATAATGATGGATTAAGACCAAACTTGGCAGACAGAGCCTCCATGACCCACTCTACGTCCTGGTGCAGTTTGGAGGTGGGTTGACCATGGATGATGGGACTTGCAGTACCTTCAGTAATTTCAGGATACCACTGCAACTCCCTATAATGAGGGATCAAGGCCACACTTGCCAGACAGAGCCTCCATGACCCACTCTATGTCCTGGTGCTGTTTGGAGGTGGGTGGACCACAGATGATGGGACTTGCAGTACCTTCAGTAATTTCAGGATACCACTGCAACTCCCTATAATGAGGGATCAAGGCCACACTTGCCAGACAGAGCCTCCATGACCCACTCTACGTCCTGGTGCTGTTTGGAGGATGTTGGACCATGGACGATGGGACTCGCAGTACCTTCACTAACTTCCTGACACCACTATGAGCCACATCAATAACTACTACAGATCAACTAATACATTTCTCTAAAAACTCGGGCACCGCCGGGTCCCCAAGCTAGTACATAAATAAAAGAACAATGCCCACTTTTTAGTGTGAAAAAGGACTTGAAATGGCTCGGAGAGCAAAGAGTTAAACGCTTATCATCTTTTGTGGACAGAATAATGCTCAGAATATCTTTGAAGATGTAGGAAAGAAAAACAAGCAAAAAAGCAGCTTTTACAGAGAGAGAGAGAGAGAGAGAGAGAGAGGCACAACGGCAATTTGCATTAGAAGTTGCCATGAAAACGGCTCCTCTAATCTACAACAGTTGAACATAAATTGAAATTGCCTTGGGACATTGTCGCAATTGAGACTCTCCATCAATTCATGAGAGAGGAGAATGGCTGAATTTCTGCTGAATGGCAACCAAAGCACAGCTGGCCAAGAAAGAGAGAGAGAGAAAAAAACAGCCCCACTGGTACGTATTCCAATATCTAACTTTTCCTGCCAAGTAAGGAATAGTAAAGACAAACTTCCAAGGGATGTTACATAGAGGTTGGCATGGTTTTCCAGCGTCTTGCCTTTCTATAATGCAGTGTTTCCCAACCTTTTTTGAGCCGCGGCACACTTTTTCCATTTGCAAAATTCTGGGGCACACCACCAACCAAAATGACACCAAATGACACTCTAACACAGTAATACATATAGTTAATATGTTTTTTAAATGTATTTATACACTCAGTGTGACACCTGGGCCTGATGAACACAACATAGATATCCTGGCAGGAATGGCAGAAAGACACAAACTTCCCACACAGAACTCCCATAACCAAGAGAAAATGCTATAAGAGTTTGGTGGGCATTGACCTTGAGTTTTGGAGTTGTAGTTCACCTATATCCAGAGAGCACTGTGGACTCAAACAATGTTGGATCAGGACCAAACTTGGCATGAATACTCAATATGCCCAAATGTGAACACAGATGGAGTTTGGGGAAAATAGACCTTGACATTTGGGAGTTACAGTTTCTGGGATTTATAGTTAACACACAATCAAACAGCATCCTGAACTCTTGCAACAATTGAATTGAACCAAACTTGTCATATTGAACTCTCATTACCAACAGAAAGTACTGAAAGGGTTTGCTGGGGAATTGACCTTGAGTTTGGAAGTTGTAGTTCACCTACATCCAGAGAGCACTGTGGACTCAAACAATGTTGTGTTATGTTGTTGTTTGTTTTCTATCCAGAATCACAATGTTGGAAGGAGGCTCACCACTTTAAGGTCCCTAAAACAGGCATGGGAAAACTTCGGCCCTCTGGGAGCTTTGGACTTCAACTCCCACCATTCCTAACAGCCTGAGGCCCTTTCCTGCTTAAGTGGCTGAGGGGGGGGAAAGGAAAAGGACATGAGGCTGCTAGGAATGGTGGGAGTTGGAGTCCAAAACACCTGGAAGGTCCAAGTTTGCCAGTGGCTCGGGGCAGCTCACAAATTCAATAAAACACAATAGGTAAACATTAAACATTAAAATACAAACATTAAAACATAAACAATAAGCATCGAGCAACAATATTTGACTTAGGACTGTCCGCTATGATTAGGCTAACTTAGGTTGCGAAGGCCTGCCGGAACAACCAGGTCTTACAGGCTTTCCAGAAAGCCAAGATGTTACGAAGCGACCTGATCTCCGGCCGTAAGGCGTTCCAAAGCGTAGGGGCAATAATGGAAAATGCCCTTCTCCTTGTCAAAGTTAGATGATAGACTCTGGCACTCAGAATAATGAGAAGATCCTGGTCTTCTGATCTCAGTGATCTCGTGGGACAGTATGGGGTAAATGTATTTATACACTCAGTGTGAAACCTGGACCTGTTTTGATGAACACAACATAGATATCCTGGCAGGAATGGCAGAAAGACACAAACTTCCCACACAGAACTCCCATAACCAAGAGAAAATGCTATAAGAGTTCAGTGGGCATTAACCTTGGGTTTTGGAGTTGTAGTTCACCTATATCCAGAGAGCACTGTGAACTCAAACAATGTTGAATCAGGACCAAACTTGGCATGAATACTCAATATCCCAAAATGTGAACGTAGGTGGAGTTCAGGGGAAATAGACCTTGACATTTGGGAGTTGTAGTTGCTGGGAGTTATAGTTCCCCTACAATCAAAGAGCCTTTTGAACCCCACCAATGATAGAACTGGGCCAAACTTCCCACACAGAACCCCCCAGGAGGCAAGAGGAGGTCTCTACTTGAGGAAAGGGAGACGGGCTTTCCCAATGCATGGAGAGGGAGAGACCAAGTAGACAACGGGTGGGGAGGGGGGTGTTTGTAATCTTGTGCCTTTATCGAGGTAGGTTTCTCAGGGTTTTTATACTTCAACACACTAGACTCCCCCCCCCCCCTTGGAGGTTCCAATTTCCCACGGCACACCTGATGATCGCTCACGGCACACTAGTGTGCCCCGGCACACTGGCTGGGAAACACTGCTATAATGTATGTTCTGTATTCTTCTGAGGAGGGGAGAGGAGGGAAAGTGTTGGATTTTATTTGGATGGTTGAGGTTATCTAGAAATGGTTGAAGTGATAATCTTGACCTTATAAACAGTGATACATATACTTAATGTGTTTTAAAATGTATTTATACACTCAGTGTGAAACCTGGGCCTGTTTCGATGAACACAACGTAGATATCCTGGCAGGAATGGCAGAAAGACACAAACTTCCCACACAGAACTCCCATAACGAAGAGAAAATACTGTAAGAGTTTGGTGGGCATTGACCATGGATTTTGGAGTTGTAGTTCACCTATATCCAGAGAGCACTGTGGACGGAAACAATGTTGGATCAGGACCAAACTTGGCATGAATACTCAATATGCCCAAATGTGAAAACAGATGGAGTTTGGGGAAAATAGACCTTGACATTTGGGAGTTACGGTTTCTGGGATTTATAGTTAATACACAATCAAAGAGCATCCTGAACTCTTGCAACAATGGAATTGAACCAATTGGTATATTGAACTCTCATTACCAACGGAAAGTACTGAAAGGGTTTGCTTGGGAATTGACCTTGAGTTTGGAAGTTGTAGTTCACCTACACCCAGAGAGCACTGTGGGCAGGAGGGGGAAGAAAGGGTATTGGAGGTTCCAATTTCCCACGGCACACCTGATGATCGCTCGCGGCACACTAGTGTTAGGAAAGACTGATCTAGATGACAGTCGACTGGTTTGAAGGCACCTGGGTCTCCTCAGAGTTACCCAACCGTCCAGTATGTTGGGCTTTCTGTATGAGATCCAAGGAAAGTCTATTTGTCTGAGAGATGGCTTGACCAAGGCTGGCCTCTTCTGGCGAGATCCAGGAAAGCTCTGAAAACAAAATGGCTAGATTCCCAAGTCCCTGGGAAAAGGGGGCGGAACAAACTCAATTGGGCTCTGTTAAACAATGATTGACAGGTGTAAAGAACCAATCGATGCAACCAAACCTACACAAGTGGAATTAAGAATGTAGAAGTATTGCCCAAACTTTTTCAGCTCATAATTCAGTTCTTGCATGAAATTTGACTAGCAGGAAAAAAAATATTTTCATTGGAGGCTCTTGAAGAAGGAAAAGACCCTTGGAAGAGCAAAGGAATGTTAAAAGGACATTAAAAACAACTTGAATAAAGGTAGATATATCAAAGTGGTACGCAACGCCAGCAAGGCACTTACGAGAGGGTTCTTTAACAGAACAAAATTGGAAAATAAAAAAGGAAAAAGAAATGACAGAAACTACAGAAGTTTCAAGCTGAGTTAAAGAAGAAAGAGAAGGAATTAACAACAACACCACCAAATTCAACTCTTTTGACATTGGAAAACATACACCGATAAAATGTCTAAAAGTACAGGGAAAATGAGAAACAGCAAGAAAAGATATTTTGAACCCGCTAACAAAACTGTGCTGGTGACTGGTATATAAGTTGAGAAATTAATTTTGGAGATAAGAGATAGTGTTGTGGTACAGAGACGGCAGTGGCTGAGTCCAGGAGTTAAAAGATAACAAAAGTTTATTTAAACATCAAATGGAAGTTGGAATAACAAAAAATAGCCTATCTTCGGCTGTAAAAAAACCCCAATAATCCCAGGAAACCCAAAACCAAAAATGCTGAGAAGAAAAGAACTCAAAAACAAACAGCAGACGTCCTTCTGCGGCGTCCAGTCAAGGGAATGTCCATGAAGCGTAGTCCAATACCAATCCAGGAGTCATGGGACAGGAGAAAAGCAGACAGAAAAGGAGAAGACGTTCCAGAGTCGACAGGAGCTGAGTATACAGAAAACACATAATTCACAGCCCCCATAAAACACAGCATCTACCTCCCTCCATGTAATACTATACCAAACACTCTGTAGCAGGAAACTCACAGCAGTCACAGCGAAGGTCAAGAGGTACACGGCAGCAGCTAAACAAAAAAGCAGACATGAATCCCAAAACCCCCCACCTTTTCCCAACATGAGCTAGAGCTGCCATAGCAGCTCTCCCAAGGAACAAAGAGGATAAAGAACCCAATAACTCACGAGTAATCTGGAAACCAGGAACAAAGATACAGGAACACAGGATGCATGAACCAGAATAGCAACTCCTTGACCACCGTGAGGGTCAAGCCAAATACTCACTTCTCTTATAGCACTAACAATCAGAGTCATCAGAGAACCTGCCCTGTTCCAGAGCAGCAGCATTCTCATTCCTTGCAGCTGTTGCACCATGCCCAGACCTCCAAGCCAGCCAAAGCTCTTCTTGACTTAAAGGGCCCCCCTCAGCTTCTGAATGAGAAGACGGCCAGTCCTGATCCGTCTGAAACCCTAGAAATGTGCTGTCCCCCGAGTTGGACGGCAAGGGTCAGTATAAGGTCAAAATAATTTCAAATACAAATTATTAACGGATTTCAAAGTATTTTAATTGGAGATATCCACCCCTAATATATATATATATACACACACACACACACACACACACACACAGTATACAGTATACAGTGTGTGTGTGTGTGTGTGTGTGTATATATATATATATATATATGGTGTAAAATTATTACTCTGCATCTGTTTGTTCAGAAAGATATTTTGAAAAATATTTTCATCAGTTGCCCGAACAGGTGCATTGGTCAAGTCCCATAATCCTTCTATTATTTCTAGTTTAGAAAGGAACGCTCTATCTCAAAACGAGAATTTTTTGCCCTGGCTGCCATTTGAGAAAAGCAAACATATTCCAGCAATGCTAAATGAAATGTCAACATCAGAGGGGTCTAATCCTCACAAACGTTACCGGCCCGACTGCCCAAGGTTTTGCTTTTCCTGTTGATACAGAAGCCATTACTTCATCATTGGTAGTCCTCTCTCTTTGGGTCTTAAGGCCTTTGGGCTATGTGTACATGACATTTCAGTCCCACAGAGGGGCTTAGGTTTGAGTAAATAAGTGCTCATAACTATTGGAAGCAGCTGACATTGCGGACATCGAGTACAACATCAGACGGTGCACCGAGATGAAATGCTTCCGTAAAAGCCATACTGGGTAGCATATTGGGGAAAGCTTTTGCCTGGAGCTTTGGACAGTTCATGCCTGTTGGAGTAGAAAGTAGTGGATTAGACAGGCCAGCAGTTTAATTTAGCAAAAGATTGCTTCATATCTATCAAGCAGCACAAAACTGTCATTTCCTTGAGAGGGATATGTGTGGGTTTAGTGTGCCAGGTGGATGGTTGTATGTCAAATGCTTAGCAGCCTGTGGAAGGTAATACTTTTATTAGCACCAAAGAACTCTTCCAGAGGCTAAATGCTAAACAGATAAGGGATGGTCAAGGAACGGGGAGAGCGAAAAGACAGACCAGAGGTGCCCACACTTTTTCAGCATGCAAGCTACTTATAAAAAAAACCAAGTCAGAAAGATCTCCCTACCTCCTCAAGGCTGGAGAGGTGCTGGTGGAGCTGAGGCCGGGGGAGAGGGCGGGGCTTGGCGCAGCCTGGCTCCGCTCCCTCTGGTTTCGGCTCTGCCGGCAGCTTCTCCGGGCTTGGGGGTGGCAGTGCCAAGCCAGTGGTGGCATAGCTAGCACAGGGCTGGCTTGGCCCTGCCCTACTCGGGGCTGGAGGGGCTGGTGGTGGAGCTGGGGCCGGGGAGGGGGCGGAGCTTGGCACGGCCTGGCTCCGTCCCCCTCTGGCTTTGGCTCTGCCAGCAGCTTCTCCAAGCTTGGGGATAGCAGTGCCAAGCCAGTGGTGGCATAGCTAGCACAGGGCTGGCTTGGCCCTGCCCTACTCGGGGCTGGAGGGGCTGCTGGTGGAGCTGGGGCCGGGGAGGGGGCGGGGCTTGGCACGGCCTGGCTCCGTCCCCCTCTGGCTTTGGCTCTGCCAGCAGCTTCTCCAAGCTTGGGGATAGCAGTGCCAAGGCAGTGGTGGCATAACTGGCACAAGGCTGACTTGGCCCTACCCTCCTCAGGGCTGGAGAGGCTGCTGGTAGAGGTGGGGCTGGGGAGGGGTGGGGCGGGGCTTGTCACAGCCTGGCTCCCCCCCCCCCTGGCTTGGACCTGCCTTACTCGGGGCTGGAGGGGCTGCTGGTGGAGCTGGAGCTGAGGCCAGGGGAGGGGGCGGAGCTTGGCATGGCCTGGCTCCGCCCCCTCTGGCTTCAGCTCTGCCAGCAGCTTCTCCAGGCTTGGGGATAGCAGTGCCAAGCCAGTGGTGGCATAACTGGCACAAGGCTGATTTGGCCCTGCCCTCCTCGGGGCTGGAGAGGCTGCTGGTAGAGCTTGGGTTGGGGAGGGGTTGGGGCGGGGCTTGTCATGGCCTGGCTCCGCCCCCTCTGGCTTTGGCTCTGCCAGCAGCTTCTCCAGGCTTGGGGATGGCAGTGCCAAGCCACTGGTGGCATAGCTGGCACCAGGCTGGCTTGGCCCTGCCCTCCTCGGGGCTAGAGAGGCTGCTGGTAGAGCTGGGGCCGGGGGAGGGGCCGGGGCTTGGCACGGCCTGGCTCCGTCCCCCTCTGGCTTTGGCTCTGCCAGCAGCTTCTCCAAGCTTGGGGATAGCAGTGCCAAGCCAGTGGTGGCATAACTGGCACAAGGCTGACTTGGCCCTGCCCTCCTCAGGGCTGGAGAGGCTGCTGGTAGAGCTGGGGCTGGAGAGGGGGCGGGGCTTGGCACAGCCTGGCTCCGTCCCCCTCTGGCTTTGACTCTGCCAGCAGCTTCTCCAGGCTTGGAGATGGCAGTGCCAAGCCAGTGGTGGCATAGCTGGCACCGGGCTGGCTTGGCCTTGCCCTCCTCGGGGCTGGAGAGGCTGCTGGTAGAGCTGAAGCCAGGGAGGGGCCTCCGGAAGCCCCGCCTGGCGCTCCGCCTGCCTCTCTCTCGTCCGGAAGCAACACTGGAGCCTCCGCTGCCGGCGAGAGAGAGGAGCGCCCTGCTTTTCTCTCGTCCGGAAGCAAACGTGGATGGTGCACAGCGTGGAATGTGCACGTGGGCGGAAGGTGCACACGCGCAGAGCAAAAGCGCCCCATCCGGCTGCGATCCACCTCCTTCGGTCCCGATCGCGATCGACTTCCTGGGCAGCCCTGAGCTAGACAGTAATGGGAAAGGAAACAGGACTAAGATGCCATTCAGAATTAGTTCTGCTAGTTACGATGCAAGTCTGTATGTGCCGTCAAGTCATCTGTTGACTAATGATAATCCTAAGAAGTTCAGAAATGCTCCTTTTTAAAGACAGTTAGTTTACTATGTTATTGAGATTTCCCTTTGTCTTGGGCCTGAACAACAACACATAACTTTACAAAGAGAAGGGGGGTTACATCATGGAACTTCATTATTTATTTATTATTTATTTCCATCATTTCTACCCCGCTCTTTGGCGTTTGTGCTACAGCGGTGGGAGCTGCCAGCCCCACCCCTGAGTCTACTCATTTTGTATTTACCTGGCTTGCATGAATTGGTGTTGCTGCGGCTGATTTTGAACCGCTTGGGATTCACAGCATCATACTGTGAGCCCAATAAACCATTTTTAAAACTTTCGCATCGGTTTGTGTATGATCTCTTCAATGGGACCAGCCTTCGCTTCTGCCCACTGCTCTCTGGGGCCGCACGGGGGCACAGGAGGCCTCCTGGCCCAGTGCCCAGGGTGGGGTATTTCCCCTCCAGGGCCTAGGTCCCCGCTCCCGGCCATTTGGCCTCAGCACCCACCGACTTGGAACTTCTTCCAGCATTCCTGGCATGTTTGGCACATGTTTTTGGTACACGGGCTCTTTAAATCCAGCCTCCACACATTCGCCTTGACGGGAACCCTTTGACATCAGCCTTGATACGTCATCGCGTCGTTGCAGCGGAGGCACGTCCGACACCGCCCACGGGCATCCCTCTGTTGCCGCCCGACGCCCTATCATTGTCCAATCAACGTGGGACGTCCGCATCATCTCTACGCGCATTCTTTACTTGCTACGTCACTCACGGAGGACGCGGTGGAGGCGCGCACCCATCCTCGCCGCTGGAGGAATCATCCCCACGGCCTAAGAATGCCCCCCAGCACCTCAAAGGCCTGCTGCCGGCTTTGACTCTTCTTGGTGTCCATTCGGCAGGACCTGGATCTACATCTACGCCGTTGCAGGGGCTCCATTCGAGACGGTATTGGGTCTCCGTACCCACCTACAGGATTCTTTCCATTTTGAGTATTTTCTCATTGTTTGTTTTAGGTGCCGCATACACTGTGCCTTTCTATTCGAGTGGGTGCATATGTTATACTTCCATGTATTATATAATTGTATATAGGGACTAGGGATGGCTTTGCCACTTCCTTTGTGACCTAGCTCAGTGGAGCATCACTCCCTTGAGCGGCTATAGGGGCCACCCACCCCCTGTGGTAGTGGCAGCCGGCTCGGTGGGTTATAGCAGCCATTTATAGCATATTTTGCATATCAGACTACCGATGCGATTTCTATATTTACTGATTATTATTGTTTAGTTCAGCTTGTTGTGTGTTATTGTGCCTTGGGCAAGAACCCTTGTGTATCGTGTTTGCCTATTGCACAATGCCATGTGCATCCTGCCGATGTTCTGCCTCTTTCCAGCTCTATGATGCTCTTTTAAAACCCATCAATACTTCCCAATCCTGCAACATTCATATTACCTACTTTGGTGTAATGCAGTGGTTTCCAAACGTTTTTGGCCTACCACCCCCTTTCCAGAAAAAAATTTACTCACTGCCCTCTAGAAATTATTATTTTTAAATTTAATAGCAATTAAACAGAAAGATATATGTATTAATGCAGTGGTTCTCAACCTTTCTAATGGCGTGGCCCCTAAATAAGGTTCCTCATGTTGTGACCCCCAACCATATTTTCATAGCTACTTCATAAATAATTTTGCTACACACATATAGACGAACAGAGGCAAACTCTGGCCACCAGGGGGAGCTGATGCACTCCTCATCTCTCAGCATTCCCAGCGCCCCTTGTTGTTCCTTCCGCATTCCTCAGCGTTCCTGGAGTTCTTTAATGGCCTCATAATTCAGTCAAAATTTGCCTCCCCACTTAATGTGGTGCCTTTATTTCCTACTTGACAGATGCAACTGTCTTTCGGGCTGCAAAGGTCGGCAGCAGGCTACACTTAAAGGTCGAGTACCCACCTCGACCCGGGCAGGCCTCGTACATATGACCTACTGCTCAGAGAGATCTTATGCAGCTGCCACTTAGCCAGCTGCGCCACATTCCTGGTGCTTATTCATGGTTTATTCATACTACACAATTACAGCACCAGAGGTAAGAGAAGTAAGAAATATCAGATAGACCTCAATATTTTCCCACCCTGCCATTAACACATCTTGGACAATGAGATTAGGTGGGAGATAAATGCATGCTAGCTGACCCGGGAGAGCAAAATGGAAATATACTTTGATACCTGGCATCAACCAGAGCATCCATAGCAGGCAAGGACAAACTTGGGCCCTCCAGATGTTTTGGACTTCAACTCCCACAATTCCTAACTGCTGATAGGAGGGCCCAAGTTTGTCCATGTCTGATCTATAGTCAATGATAATATGCATGCTTTGCCTCTGTTCGTCTATGTGTGTGTGTGTGGAAACGGCAGGGATTGTCTGTTAAGTATGTGTACCTGTAATCCGCTCTGAATCCCCTTTGGGGTGAGAAGAGCAGAATATAAAATAAATAAATAAATAAATCTGTTAATTGATCTCCGTCTAGCACCTAACATGTGTCACAATGGGAGGCTCCTTTATTGTGTGGCAGTTATAGTCCATGCACCATCCCACCTCTTGCCATGCTAAGGGTGTATATATGTCTTTACTAGGGTTGGTTTAGAACCCAAAAATCGCGGTTTTAAAAACCAATGGGGAGGGGTTTTTTTAATGCTTAACGTAATGACTTACAAAAAAAATTCAAAAAAATTCTTATTTGATATGCTATTACTTACAAAATTTTGTAATTAGTTCTAAATTGTCCAAAGCAGGGAAACAGGACGGACACTGTTTTAAGCACAGGCAAATCAAGGGGCAACATTTCCCTTCTTCTCTGGAGTGCAATTCACTGGGACCTATTATTATTATTATTATAAAATGCCTGGGCCTGCTTGGAGGGAAATATAATGAATTATTATTATTATAAAATGCCTGGGCCTGCTTGCAGGGAAATATAATGAATTAATATATTATTATTAATATTATTATTATTATTATAAAAGGCCTGGGCCTGCTTGCAGGGAAATATAATGAATTAATATATTATTATTATAATAAAATAGTTGCCTACCTCTGCTTCTCTAGTGCTCGTCTCACTCCAGCTTTTCCCCCTTCAGTTCCAAACCACTCTAGGATCTCCGTTTGTCCTCTATGATTTTTCTTGATTCTGAACTTTTCCTTCTCCTCTCCGTGCTCTTTTCACTCCCTGCTCCTCTTCTTTCAGCCTCACTTATGTCCATCTGCTCTGTCCTTCTATCTAGCCTAATTCCCTGGGGTTTAAACGGTTTTTTTCCTCTCAGTCCTCCAAGCTGCTCTAGGAGTCGCGCTCTGGTTCTCTATGGTTCCGGATCCTTTTTCACTTCCTGGAGGAAGGCCTTTCACTTAATTTAGGCTCCGACCATGCAAAGGCCCTGATCTGACTGTGAGTAATGTCTGGAAAGCTATTTTGGAGGGGACAATTTTCCTGTTAGAGGGACATACGAAATAATTACAATAATAAAGAACTTTTGGGCCCACAAAGTGCGGAAATCAAAGTCCACTTCCGGTTTGGTGGGAAAAGTGCGATAAAGCTTAAAATTAGCATTTTGAACGGATCTAATACGAATTATTTTAATTTCTTCATCCGAAAAGCCAACCCTAGTCTTTACCATCCCCTCTAATAGTAACATAATCTGAAGTTGTTCCGCCTAAGCAGGCAAAGCATAACAACAATAAACTCAGGCTGTGGCACAAAACTCGCATTTGAGCTATATTATATGGCAAAGCTCTTAAACAATCTTTGCCCTTTATGTTGTCATTACCGATGTCAGGTTAGCATATATCAGTTCAGGCAGTCTCACTGTATAAGTATAGAGGGATGTAAATTATATTCCTTGATATGCTGAATAGCTGCACCGGAATATAAATGATATTTATGAGGAATTTGGGAGTGCTTTAAATATTGTGAAACCACTGACTTTGACACATTGGGGATAATGATGCAGAAACACCAGGCTATTTGTAAACCACTTAATGGCAACAATTTTTCGAATCAAAGCAATCTGCACTTTCCTATTTGCAATTTTGTCTCTAACTACTCCGGTTCTCATAAATTGGCTTACAAGGCGGAATCTTGAGCGTCTACGCGCTGTTATCGATGCCGAGATGCTATGGCATTAGCGTCAAACCATTTGAACATTTTACCTTTGAAATTATACCGTGGAGCCTTTGTATATATATGTGTGTGCGTGCGTACACGCACACATACACACCGGAATGATAATGCAGAAATAAGATATCATCATTAACAAGAGTCGGGTTGTTTTATAATTGCATATGCTCCGCATAAAAGAAAACAAAAACTCCTTGCTTCCAAGCCTTTCCGAAACAAAAACAAATGCCCCAGGTAATTGTCAGGTATTAATAGTGAAATGTTGCTACAGAATTAATAACCACAGCCCTTGCAGTTGAGTTCGGCAGTGGCAGGAAAGCTTTTTTGTTGATTTTATAGCATCTCCATCATTTATTCAGTGATGAAGATAACGGAAGAGAAAATCAACTTGAGCTGAACTCTCTCCGGGCCGCTCTACACAGAGGCTATAATGCACTTTGAAGCCAGCT
The DNA here is from genome assembly GCA_030556195.1 of Anolis apletophallus. Taxonomy (NCBI): domain Eukaryota; kingdom Metazoa; phylum Chordata; class Lepidosauria; order Squamata; family Anolidae; genus Anolis; species Anolis apletophallus. The sequence goes on from JARBWK010000013.1 coordinate 44,997,138, forward strand.
CCAAGGCAGAGCATCCGCAAAACATACGCCCCTGATATTTGCTGCAGAATGCATCAAACCAGAAAGAATTCATTAAAAACACTCGCCAGAAAGTCTGGAATAAACCAGACAAATCATTGCAGTGGATCAGAGTATATCCCAGTGGTTTCCAAACTTATTTGGGCCTATCGCCTCCTTTGCAGAAAAAAATGTACTCACCGCCCCCCTAGAAATTAATTTTTTTAATTTAATAGCAATTAAACAGAAAGATTTATTTATTTATTTATTTATTCGCATTTGTCTACCGCCCCCCCTCCCCTCCCCATGGCTTGGGGCAGCTCACAACAGATCAATCATTACATAGTAAAATCGAGCATATCATAAAATTTAATAGCAATTAATTTAATTTAATTTTTAATTTAATAGCAATTAAACAGAAAGATTTATTTATTTATTTATTTATTCGCATTTGTCTGGTCGCCCCTCCCCCTCCCCATGGCTTGGGGCAGCTCACAACAGATCAATCATTACATAGTAAAATTGAGCATATCATAAAACACAATGCAAACACATCAAAGGCCCCCTACCTGTCCAGGGACGACCTTGCCACGGTAATCCAAGTGACGGTCATCTCGAGGTTAGACTACTGTAACAGCCTCTACATAGGCCTTCCCTTGTCGACAATTCGGAAACTCAAGCTGGTGCAAAAGACGGAGATCCTGTGGCCTGGTCGGCCTGGGCTGGGTGGGTGCCGGTTGCCTACCCTGGACGGCGAGCGGCTTAACCCATCGCAGTCGGTTAAGAGCTTGGGAGTTGTGTTGGACTCCTCGCTGACCATGGAGGCCCAGGTCTCCGTGGTCAGCAGGACGTCATTCTATCACCTCCGGCAGGCTAGGCGACTGGCACCCTACCTGTCCAGGGACGACCTGGCCACGGTAATCCAAGCGATGGTCATCTCGAGACTAGACTACTGTAATGCCCTCTACGTTGGCCTTCCCCTGTCGACAATTCGGAAACTCAAGCTAGTGCAGAATGCCGCCGCCCGCTTGCTGGCAGGAGTGCCGGCAAGGGAGCACATTACACCTACCCTCCGGCAACTGCACTGGCTTCCCATCGAGTACCGGATTGCCTTCAAGGTGTTGGTTTTGACCTTCAAGGCCTTGCACGGCCTAGGGCCTGCGTACCTGAGGGACCGCCTTACCCCGTACCTTCCCCCGAGATCACTGCGTTCAGACGAACAAAATTTGTTGTCAGTTCCATCAGTCCGCTCCTGCCACTTATCGACGACTAGACAAAGGACTTTTTCCGTGGCGGCACCGGTGCTCTGGAACACCCTCCCGAATAGTACCCGAGCTATCTCGGACCTGGGCCCGTTCCGGAGGGCCTGCAAGACGGCCCTCGGCCTAGCTTTCAACTAGGCTCACCGGACCAAGAACTATGTCATATGTCCTCTCTTCCCGTGTATGACGATATAATCTGTTTTAATGTGGTTTTATGTTTTTATGTGTATAAATTGTAGGGTCACATGTCGACTTGTTAGTGACATGCCACCCGCGTATTTTTATTGTTATCCGCCCCGAGCCTGCTGGGAGGAGCAAAATACAAGAGTGAACAATAAATAAATAAATAAATAAAATGCTGCAGCTCGCTTGCTGGCGGAAGCCCATCCTACGGCAATTGCACTGGCTTCCAATTGAGTATTGAAAGGTGTTGGTTCTGACCTTTAAGGCCTTACATGGTCTGGGGCCGGTGTATCTGAGGGACCGCCTCACCCTTTACGTTCCCCTGAGATCACTGCACTCGGAAGAGCGCAACCTGTTGACGGTACCATCTGTCCGCTCCTGCCACCTCTCCAGCACAAGGCAACGAGCCTTTTCAGTCGCTGCCCCAATGCTCTGGAATGTGTTGCCAGACAATGTCCGGGCTATGGCGGAGCTTATCCCATTCCAGAGGGCCTGCAGAACTGTATTGTTCAGAATTGCCTTCGACTGATGCCCCTGGAGATTGTAACTGCCTACTATTACTGTTGTTGCACCATTTACAACTTTTATTCTTGTTGTTAAGAACATAAGAACATAAGAAGAGCCATGCTGAATCGGGCCTCAGCCCATCTAGTCCAGCATTCTGTGTCACACAGTGGCCCACTAGTTGTACACAGGGATCTCTAGCAGAAAGGAGGGCAAAACCCTCACCTGCTCCCGACCCCCACAACCAGTACCCGGGAAATCCTGCCTGCCTCCATCAACACAGAGGTGGCACTTGGATGTCCATTTCAGTAGCTACTGATTCCCTTGGTATCCATGAATCTGTCTAATCCTGCCTTGAAGCTGTCCAGGCTGACCGCTGTCACAACCTCCTCTGGAAGTGAGTTCCATAACCCAATGACCCTCTGGGTGAAGAAATATTTCCCTTTATTAGTCCTAACTTTCCTACCTTGGAGCTTCAGGGAGTGCCCTCTAGTCCTAGTGTTGTGTGACAGAGAAAATATTTTTTCTCTTTTCACCTTTTCTATCCCGTGCATGATTTTATACACTTCGATCAAGTCACCTCTTAGACGCTGTCTTTCAAGGCTGAAAAAGACCAGGCGTTGCAACCTGATTTCGTAAGGGAGCTGCTCCATCCCTTGGATCATTCTTGTTGCCCTTTTCTGTACCTTTTCCAGTTCCGTTATATCCTTCTTGAGGTGCGGTGACCAGAATTGTACACAGTACTCAGATGTGGCCTCACCATAGATTTGTAGAGAGGCAGTACAACATTTGACGACCTATTTTCGATTTCCTTCCTGATCATGCCAAGCATAGAATTTGCTTTTTTACTGCTGCAGCGCACTGGGTTGACATCTTCATTGAGCTGTCCACCAAAACCCCAAGATCCTTTCCTGGTTTGTCTCGAAAGCTTTGACCCCATCAATTGGTAGGTGTAGTTGGGGTTCTTTGCCCCGATGTGCATGACTTTACACTTGTTTAGGTTAAAATGCATTTGCCACTTTGTTGCCCATTCACTCATGTTCGAGAGATCTTTCTGGAGCTCTTTACAATCAGTTTCATTTTTAACTACCCTGAACAATTTAGTGTCGTCTGCAAACTTTGCTACCTCAGAATTCACTCCTACATCCAGGTCATTAATGAATAAATTAAAAAGTAACGGACCCAAAACTGAACCTTGGGGTACGCCACTTCTCACCACTTTCCACCCAGAGAAATGTCCGTTTATTACCACCCTTTGTTTCCTACAGTTTAGCCAGGTTCCAATCCAGGACAAGACCTGTCCCCTGATTCCATGGCTGAAGAGCTTATTTAGGAGCCTTTGGTGAGGGACTTTGTCAAAAGCCTTTTGAAAGTCAAGGTAAACAATATCGACTGGGTCCCCTTTATCTATGTGTTTATTTACACCCTCAAAGAATTCTAACAAGTTAGTAAGACATGATTTGCCTTTGCAGAAACCATGTTGATTTTCCTTCAGCAATGCCTGTTCTTCTATGTGCTATGTGCTTGTTTTATGATGTATCACTGTTTTACAGTGCATTTTAACATGTGTGTGAACCGCCCCGAGCCAGCCAGGAGGGGCGGAATACAAGATTGAACAAATAAATAAATAAATAAAGTTAAAAACACAATTAAAACAGCCTATAAAAGACAATAGGTCGCGCACTAGGCACAACAGCCGCAGACAATGTTGCAAGATGGCTAGGAACACAACAGGTTATCCAGCTCCGTAGGTCTGCCAGAACAGCAAAGTCTTACAAGCCTTCCTGAAAGGGAGAAGGCCCTGGATGGCACGAACGTCGGCGGGCAATGAGTTCCAGAGGGTCGGAGCCACCATCGGGAAAGCCCGCCGACGAGTCGCGGTCAACCGGTAGATCTTAACACTAGGGATGACCAGGAGGTTTTGCTCTTCAGAACGCAGAGGTCTAGTGGGACGGTATGGGATGAGATGGTCCCGCAGGTACACTGGCCCCAGACTACTGCATATTAGGCATGGTTTCGAACCCAAAAATGGCGATTCTAAAATCAAATGGGGGATTTTTTTTATTAGTAAAAGAAAGACTTACAAAAAATTTCCAAAAACTTCTAAAATGTCCCCCCTCGCTCCTCGCTGCCTCTCTCTCACCCCGATCCCGAGGGAGCGTGGGCCCAAGTTTGCCCAGGCTGGTCATATACCTACATTCCATGCACATGCAATAATACAGCAGTAATAACAATGGGTATAAGAAGAGGTAAAATTCAAACCGAAGTATTCTGACTGGTCCCTGCCTCATGCGGTGCAAGCGGGCTCTTCTCTGTGAGCCCGGGAAAAGCCAGCGTTTTCTGCTTGGGTGCACACACATACATATTCTTTGGGGGATTTGCTGCAGAATCTTCTCTATGAGCCCGGTTCTGCAGCAAATCCCCCCAAGAATATGTATGTGTGTGCACCCAAGCAGAAAACGCTGGCTTTTCCCGGGCTAATAGAGAAGAGCCCGTTTGCACCGCATGAGGCAGGGACCAGTCAGAATACTTCCGTTTGAATTTTACCTCTTGTTATTGTTATTACTGCTGTATTATTGCATGTGCATGGAATGTAGGTATGACCAGTTGGATTACTTATAATATTAGGCACTTACAGTAGCATTCATTCTATTATACATTAGGTTGGTTTCTCACCCCAATACTCTTTGATGCTTTAGATCCTGGCAGGCAGGAGAGGCAGGAAGCCTGGAAAAATGTAAACAGAGAGGTCTACTCAGAAGGAAATCCCCAAACGAGGGCCCGCCCTCCAAAGTGCCCTCCTTTGCAGCTTGACTTCTGAGTAATCCTCTCTGTTTACATTTTTTTCCGGGCTTCCACCGAAAAGAAGGAGCGAGTTTAGGGCTTGCCTTGCCATAATACTTATTGGCAAGGGAGGCGGGAGGGTGGTGAGAGAGAAGGAGGGTGCCCCCTTACGACCTAATAACGACACTTAAGAAAATCCTGGCCCCGAAGTTCTATAAAGAAAGTCCACTTCCTGGTTGGCGTTCCAGGTGCGGAAATACTCGAAAGTAGCATTTATTACGAATTTCTTACGAATCATTTCATTTTCATAACTTTTTTCTCATGCCTACTGCATATATATGTGTATATATGCAGTGGTTCTCAACCTTTCTAATGCCGTGACCCCTAAATAAGGTTCCTCATGCTGTGGTGACCCCCAACCATATTTTGTTGCTACTTGTGTGGTCTGGGGCCAGTGTACCTAAGGGACCGCCTTACCCCATACTGTCCCACGAGATCATTGAGATCAGAAGACCAGGATCTTCTCATTATTCTGAGTGCCAGAGTCTATCATCTAACTTTGACAAGGAGAAGGGCATTTTCCATTATTGTCGTAACATCTTGGCTTTCTGGAAAGCCTGTAAGACCTGGTTGTTCCGGCAGGCCTTCGCAACCTAAGTTAGCCTAATCATAGCGGACAGTCCTAAGACAAATATTGTTGCTCGATGCTTATTGTTTATGTTTTAATGTTTGTATTTTAATGTTTAATGTTTACCTATTGTGTTTTAGTGAATTTGTGAGCTGCCCCGAGCCACTGGCAAATTTGGACCTTCCAGGTGTTTTGGACTCCAACTCCCACCATTCCTAGCAGCCTCATGTCCTTTTCCTCCCCCCCCCCTCAGCCAATTAAGCAGGAAAGGGCCTCGCGCTGTTAGGAATGGTGGGAGTTGAAGTCCAAAGCACCCAGAGGGCCGAAGTTTTCCCATGCCTGTTTGAGGGACCTTAAAGTGGTGAGCCTCCTTCCAACATTGTGATTCTGGATAGAAAACAAACAACAACATAACATAACATTGCTTGAGTCCACAGTGCTCTCTGGGTGTAGGTGAACTACAGTACAACTTCCAGACTCAAGGTCAATTCCCAAGCAAACCCTTTCAGTACTTTCTGTTGGTAATGAGAGTTCAATATGCCAAGTTTGGTTCAATTCCATTGTTGCAAGAGTTCAGGATGCTGTTTGATTGTGTGTTAACTATAAATCCCAGAAACTGTAACTCCCAAATGTCAATGTCTATTTTCCCCAAACTCCATCTGTGTTCACATTTGGACATATTGAATATTCATGCCAAGTTTGGTCCTGATCCAACATTGTTTGAGTCCACAGTGCCCTCTGGATATAGGTGAACTACAACTCCAGAACTCAATGTCAATGCCCACCAAACTCTTATAGTATTTCCTCTTGGTTATGGGAGTTCTGTGTGGGAAGTTTGTGTCTTTCTGCCAGGTTTCACACTGAGTGTATAAATACATTTAAAAACATATTAACTACATGTCTTACTGTGTTAGAGTGTCATTTTGTGTCATTTTGGTTGGTGGTGTACCCCAGGATTTTGTAAATGTAAAAAAATGTGCTGCGGCTCAAAAAAGGTTGAAAAACACTGGTCTAGAGCAGTGCTGTCCAACTTCTGGCGGGTCTAGGGCCGGATAAGAGGTCACTGATGACCTGCAGGGCCACTTGGCCCCGCCCCAGGCCCCGCCCCCCAGCCCAGGCCCCGCCCCCTCCTAAAGCCGCCGAAAAAGGAGGAGTAGGCGGCACCAAGAGCAGCGCGTCACAGGCCTGGCGTGACGCGCTGCCCCTTGGCACCGCCTACTCCTCCTTTTCGGCACGCCCCTCCCTTCCTAGGCCGGGGGAGCCGAAAGAAGGAGTAGGCGGTGCCAAGAGCGCGTCACGCCAGGCCTGTGACGCGCTGCTCTTGGCGCCGCCTTCTGCCCTTTTCGGCGGCTCCCCTGCCCTAGGAAGGGGGGGCGCCGGGCAGAGCAGAAGGCGGCGCTGCGCGTCACAGGCCTGGCGTGACGCGCTGCCCTTGGCACCGCCTACTCCTCCTTTTCGGCGCCCCTCCTTCCTAGGCCGGGAGCCGCGAGGAGGGTAAGGCATGCAAGAGCAGCACGCCAGGCCAGGCCTGTGCTGCTCTTGGCACCGCCTTCTGCCCTTTTCGGCGGCTCCCCGCCCTAGGTAGGGAGGGGCGCGAAAAGGAGGAGCTAGCTCTCTTCCTCCTCCCTGCCCGCCTCCCCCTTCCCCCGGCCGCCATTTTTTTTTTAAAAATCGATTTTTTTTTAATTTAAAAATGGCGGCTGAGGGCAGAGGTGGGGCCGTGTCCAACAGGCTACGGGGCCGGATCTGGCGCCGGGGCCGCCAGTTGGACAGCCCTGGTCTAGAGAGTAAACGGTTTGTGTGTGTCGAATTTTGTTTTACCCGAACTCTGTCCCAGAACAGGTGATCTTCCCGCTGAAGATTTTCCTTCTCTTCCATTGGGTTTCCTCTGTTGTGAAAGAAGAATGGTGTCGTTTTACATCTCCTTAGCCTACTGACTTTTTAAACATCTCTTCTATCATAAGAGATAGAGTGCCACATAAATCTATTTTGGGCTTAGTTTAGAGATTTAGCAACACAGTCTGTTCTTGGGTCTGCCCTATAAAGTTTTATTTGAATGTCCTCTTGAGCCCTCTGAAAAACAGAAGGAATATGAAATATGCATTAGACTTCTTTGTCTAAAATATGTCGAATCTAAAGCTGTCTAATAAAAAGTAATATATCAACACGACTGGAGATTTATGCCCCTAATTCGACTCCCCACCCCCTCCCAGCGCCAAAGAATCGGGTTTCAAATGGCACGCCGAAGTGTTTGTGAAAATGGCTAAGACGAAGTTAAATAAGATTTGTGCATTTAATTTCAGTCTTTAAACCTAAATGGTTCTGCGCCTTCCCAATAACGCGGTCTGCTTTATCCAAAGGATTCGGATGCAATTATTGTAAATCCCGAGCCTCCCCCTTTTTCGAAAGAAAGAAAAGGGGCTATTTCGTAGCGTTCCAGTGAAGGTCTGAATAGCTTTCTCATTCCCTTTGGCAAGAACTAAATCTTAATTTAGTATTTCTAATAAAAAAAGGGGGCCCTTGCTAAAACAAGACATTGTGTTGTTGTTGTGTTAGGTAATGAGAACGGAGAGGGGAACTCCATGGAGATGACCTTGTGCTTGTTTTCCTTCTTCCCTTAAATACGGAGTAAGCTTGAAATGGGTCGGGCAATCCATTCTCTCCTTTATGCCCAAAGTAGCGGTGACAAATGCCTCCGAACACAGAAGTGGTGAAAGGGAGACAGGGACATTTCTTCAGTTAATTGTGAGAATTAATGTTCTGTGTCGAGAGAGTGGGTTATCCTATCCAGAGATATTTCAAAAGCCTGGTTGCTGCAGTGCTGGAGTTGCCTGTGTTCAATTACTCTCTGTGGTTCCGTTTTGGGACTTCGCCCACAAACTGGCTTGTGGATCACACTGAAGGTCGTGACTTGGGAAGGGTTAGACCCCATCTATTTTATTTATTTACTACCGTGTTTCCCCGATAGCAAGAAACCCCCGATTGTAAGACGTATCGGGGGTGTCAGGGGTCGGCTAATATAAGCCGTACCCGAAACTAAGATGTACCCTGTCGCCGCCGCCGCCACGCCGCCGCCGCCACCAACCCCATCGGCCGCGGCACACCTCCGCGGCGCACCTTTCTGCGCGTGCCTTCCTGCGCCGCAGGCCGCGCACGCGCAGTCTTAGTCGCTTCCAAGCAGCAGGCGCGCTTGGAAGCGACTGCGCGTGCGCTGGCTGACGGCCGGCAAGACGCCAGTCGCGCAAGCGCCTGCCGCTTTGGAGAGTGGCTCCAAAGCGGCAGGCACGTTTGGAAGCGACTAAGACTGCGCATGCGCCGGCGGCAGCACAGGAAGGCACGTACAGAAAGGTGCGCCGCGGAGGTGTGCCGCGGCCGATGGGGCCGGTGGCGGCGGTGGCGGTGTGGGTGTGGCGACGGGGTATGTCTTACTTTATATAAGACGTACCTCGAAAGTAAGACGTATTGGGACTTTTCGGAGGGAAAAGAAAGTAAGAAGCTGTCTTACTTTCGGGGAAACATGGTAGCTGAGGACCCGGCGGTGCCCGGGTTATTTGAGGAAGGCATTGTGTGCCAAGGTTGGTCCGTATCAGTTGTTCATTTGGCTTGCAGTGGTTTCGGGAAGTGAGTGAAGGATTATGGACCATGGACCATAATCCATGGTCCATCTTCCTCCAAATTGCACCAGGATGTAGGGGGTTCTGTGTGCCAAATTTGGTCTTGATCAGTCATTGAATGAGGGTTGCAGCAGTCTCGGGAACTGAGTGGAGGTACTTCAAGTCCCATCATCCGTGGTCCATCCTCTTGAAAACTGCACCAGGGTGTAAAGTGGGTCATGGGGGCTCTATGTGCCAAGTTTGGTCTTGATCAGTCACTGGATGAGAGTCGCAGTGGTCTCAGGAAGTGAGTAAAGGTACTGCAAGTCCCATCATCCATAATCCGTCCTCCCCCAAACTGCACCGGAATGTTGAGTTGGCCATGGGGGCACTCTTTGCCAAGTTTTGTCTTTATTGGTAATTGGATGAGTGTCGCTGTGGTCTCAGGGAGTGGAGGTACTTCAAGTACCATCATCCATGGTCCATCCTACTCGAAGCTGTTCCAGCATGTAGTGTAGGTCATGGGAGCTCTGTGTGCCAAGTTTGGTCTTGTTCTGTCATTGTTGGGGGCCTTACTGTGAATTCAAGCTGAGGCCTAGTCTCGAAAATCAAGTTGAGGAAGCCTTACTGTCAATTCAGGCTGAGGCCTAGTTTGTAAAATCAGCTAAAGGAAGCCTTTTTGTAAAGAACTCTGTCTGGCACCTTTGAGATTTGGGATGTTGGAATGCTGGCCTATCCATGGCCCAGCCTCCCTCAAACTGCACCAAGACGTAAAGTGGGTCTTGGGGGTTCTGTGTGCCAAGTTTGGTTTTGTTGTCTCATTGTTGGGGGCTGCAAAGTGTTTTGGACTGAAACTCCCACCATGCCTGACTGCCTCAGGCCTTTTCCTTACCCCCCTCTGGCACTTTTGAGTCTCGAAATGTTCGTGTTGGCTGGTCAATGGGAGTTGTTTATGCAAATAATCCCACAGTGGGACCCAATCAGAAAGCTGCCACATATCCTTCCGCCCTCCGGACACATACAAACATACAAACATTCCGCTTTATAAAGGTATAGAGATTTATTTACTTTGCTTCTAGACCGCCTCTCTCAGCCTGAAGGCGACTCGAGGCGGTGTACAAATGGCAAAAACTGCCCAAGACAAACACATCAACAACTATCAACACAATTCCATCATATACAAATTAGCACTTAACATTAAAAACACAATATCAGCGTCTCATTATTAAATCGGTTTCCAATTGCATCGTCGTAGTTCCGTAAGTCTCAATTTGGTAATCATACTACATCTGCAAATGCCCGGTCAAATAGCCAGGTCTTGACCTTCTTTCGAAATGTCAGGAGGGAGGGGCTGATCTGATGTCGTAAGGAAGGTCGTTCCAAAGCCGAGGAGCCACCACTGAAAAGGCCCTGTCTCTCGTCCCCTCTCCGGATTATCTTTTATTTATTTACTTACTTACTTTATTTATATTGCGCTCTTCTCACCCCGAAGGGGACTCAGAGCGGATTACAGTGCACATACTTGCAGACAATCCCTGCAGTTCAACATATAACCTGTAAACATGTGACATTTATCACAGTACAGTACATACATTTTTACATTTATACACATACTAGCTGTACCCGGCACACGTTGCTGTGCCCTATTTAGGAGATGCGAGAAAGTCTGAGTATGTAAGGGTTGGAATTGATGTTACTTATGGTCTTGGTGGGGTCATGGCTGTGTCGTTGTGGGTTGTTCTGGTGGGTGGGATTTTGAAGTCCTGTGGAGTTGTCGGTGTGTGGTGTTCCTGGCGTTCTGCAGAGCTTGTGGATATACAATGTTTTTTGTCTTTCCGTCTGCTGTGTTGATGTAGAGGTTCTGTGGTTTCCCAACTCTGGAGCACGCTACGTAGTGTTGTTCTGGCATTTGTTCTGCCCTTTTTTGTGTGATGTATGTAGCGTTGCGAGTGTGTCGTCCGATGCTGTTCTTTTTAGGAGGCATGGCTTGTCTTTTGGGTCAGCTTATGCCTGTGTGGAAGGAAGGAATGGCATACAAATGGGTTGAGCAGTAGACACAAGGTTGTGTTATGTGCGTATTGTGTTGTGTGTAGGTATTACTTTTGTGTTATTCTGGGGGTATGTGTTTGTCAGTGGTGCCTGTGTCCCTGGTGCCCTATTTGTCTCCCTCCTAGATCTTGACCGTGGCAGTTTAACCCTCAACTGAAATCACTCAGCCTTCTAAGTGGCTTTGCCCACTGTTACTATGGTAACTGATGTTGGCCAATGGGTTTCGCTGGCTTCCACAGAGGATGCTGGGAAATGTAGTTTTTTGTATCGTTGTTTTGGGGGCCTTCTAGGTTTTTTGGGGGAAAGTTTCTTTGCTAAAAACCTTCCTTGCCTGAGGCCTATTTGTGTTGGCAAGTTTGGTGTCTCTGCCTTGGAAGGTTTCTCTGTCTCTGTCAGTCATTCGACGACGGGACCTCCTTTATATAATAGATGGACAAACAGAGGCAAACTTTCTGGCCACCAGGGGGAGCTAAAAGGGTATCAAGCAATATGCAATCCTCTTTTACACATGTGCCACTATTGGGTCATTAAATTAGGAATGTATCTCTCTTAGCGTTTCCTTCCAGCGTCCCTATGTTGTTTCTTCCGCATTCTTCAGCAATTCTTTATGGCCTCATAAATCAGTCAAAGTTTTGCCTCCCCACTTTAATGTGGTACCTTTATCTCCTACTTGACAAATGTAACTGTCTTTCGGGCTGCAAAGGTCAGCAGCAGGCTACACTTAAGGTCGAGAACCCACCTCATCCCGGGCAGGCCTTGAACTCATGACCTACTGGTTAGAGAGATCTTATGCAGCTGACACTTAGCCAGCTGCGCCACATTCCCGGTGCACCTAACCTAACAGTTTAATGCAGTTTCAAACCAGTATTGAAGAACGAGGTTTCACTGTGCAGATTTGTGTGTGTGTGTGTGTGTGTGTGTGTGTGTGTGTGTCAGGAGCTACTTGAGAAACTGCATGTTACTTCTGGTGAGAGAGAATTGGCTGTCTGCAAGGACATTTCCCATGCCCAGACATTTTGAACTTTTACCATTCTTGTAGGAAGCTTCTTTCATGTCCCCACATGGGGATCTGTAGCTGGCAGAGGGAGCTCATCCATGCTCTCCCTGGATTCGAACCTCTGACCTGTCGGTCTTCAGTCCTGCCGGCACAAGGGTTTAACCCATTGCGCCATGGGGGACTCCGGATTGTGTAGATCAGTGGTTCCCAAAGTGGGTGGTACCGCCCCCTGGTGGGCAGTGGGGTGATCCAAGGGGGCGCTGGGAGGCTCAGGAGAATTTGGGGGACCGTGAGAGAATTGGCCGTCTGCAAGGACATTTCCCATGCCCTGACATTTTGAAGTTTTACCATTCTCGTAGGAAGCTTCTTTCATGTCCCTGCATGGGGATCTGGAGCTGGCAGAGGTAGCTCATCCATGCTCTCCCTGGATACGAACCTCTGACCTGTTGGGTCTTCAGTCCTGCCGGCACAAGGGGAGTACTTTCTGTTGCTAATGAGAGTTCAGTATGCCAAGTTTGGTTCAATTTCATTGTTGCAAGAGTTCAGGATGCTCTTTGATTGTGTGTTAACTATAAATCCCAGAAACGATAACTCCCAAATGTCAAGGTCGATTTTCCCCAAACTCCATCTGTGTTCACATTTGGGCATATTGAATATTCATGCCAAGTTTGGTATTGATCCAACATTGTTCGAGTCCACAGTGCTCTCTGGACATAGGTGAACTACAACTCCAAAACTCAAGGTTAATGCCCACTAAACCCTTCCAGTATTTTCTGTTGGTCTATTTTGACATTGCTCCTGTTTTCATATCTGTGTGAGATGAGCTTCTCTACCTTGACTGCGATAAAAACTATACACAGAGAGAGAGAGAGACTGACAGGTGTTGAGCAAGACCTTCGTGTGTGTATTTCTGCCATTCTTGCCAGGATATCTATGTTGTGTTCATCGAAACAGGCCCAGGTTTCACACTGAGTGTATAAATACATTTAAAAACATATTAACTATATGTATTACTGTGTTAGAGTGTCATTTTGTGTCATTTTGGTTGGTGGTCTGCCCCAGGATTTTGTAAATGTAAAAAATGTGCTGCGGCTCAAAAAAGGTTGAAAAACACTGGTTTACACAATCTACTGGAATGAGGCCAGAGAGGAAGTCCTGCCTCTCATGTGACCTCTGGAAGAGGAGGAGTTAGGGGCGGTAACATCAGGTTTGGAGCCAAGACACAGCCCCTCCCATTTGTCCACATGGTAGAAAGGTGAAACAAAGGCCCATGCAGGTAAAGGGCAAACATTGTAGCACACCAGTTCTCGTTTGTGCCTGGAGGGCAGGGGGCAGCACCGGGGGTCCCACTTGCATTGGAGCCAGTTGATTCGGAAGAGGATTTAGAAGGGCTAGAAGAAGGGGATTTTGAGACAGTTGGGCCTTTTTCTCCCACAGAAAGCCTGGTCTGGGATGGCGGCTGGCCAGATCCTTACGAACAGCAGGAAGGCCAGTCGGAATTCGAAAGCAGTGATAGTGAAGATTATGAACGGCCGGGGGGGCGAGGTTCACAGGAACGGATGTGGGAAACAACCGAGGGAGAGGCCCGGGAAGCAGCTGGGGAGTTTGACTCTCACGAAGATAGGGAACCAGGTGCTGGGAGGCAAGGTCGAACCTTTGATAGGAGACGGAGCATTGAGACCAGCAGGAGGGGTTGGTTCCACAGCCTAGACAGACCGAGGGCTCGGAGCACAGATTGGAGAAGGAGAAGCCTAGAGCGTCGGGGGCCTCGCCAAGGGGATTAAGTATAGGATCCGTGGGAAAGGATCCTCAGTACTTCGGCCACGTCTCACCCAAGTAGATGTGTAGCGAAGCCAAGACCACGTAGCTAAGTTTGGGGCTAGTGGCCTGCCAAGAAAGGTTTTACCTTGCAGCCTTGTTTTGTTCCTGATCCGCTAGTTAAGCGGAGCCTTGCCAAGTCTTTGGATATACTGCCAAGTTTGCCTTTTGGACTATACCTTTACTTTTGGATTACTTTGATACTTTTATGGACAATTACCTTTTCAACTATTTTTATACTTCAATAAAGTAGTTAGCTGATTATCGTCTCTGTGTGTGTGATTAAGGGGCCAGCCTAGGTCTTGCATCGTGACAAACATGTACACAATACAAATGCAAAACAAGCCCCGTGGGTGCGCCATACCCCCAGAGTTGGGCACCACTAGACTTAATACCAACGGGAAATCTTTACCTTTACTAAAATAAAGGTACAACAGAGATTAATGAAGATTGTCCTTGTCAAATGAAGGCAATTGGAAGGTATGAGACAATTGATCCTGAATCGCTCCCGTTGGGAGTAATCTGGTATCCTGAGATGCTGTATCTGAAGGATTCTGTTCCACCTCCATTACTGAAATAAAAGTCAACTAGATGTCATTTTGAGTTTTGTATATGGAATAAAATCAGTTCCTTTGGGGGAAGTTTTCCAAAATGTGCAGATCACTTATTCGGAAAAGATAAGATTGGTGGTTTCAAGAATTAAGTGCGGGAAAATCCATTTTCTCTATTCTTGTACATGATGCACAAAGCTTGGGTGTCTATTAAGGCCTTTTGTGATAAATGAAAAACACTGAGACCTGGAAAGGGATTTATGAATGGCTGCCGCAGCAGATCCGTTGGGGGCAAAAGTCTCTAGCATGTGGCAGACGGCAAAGCAATCATATCTAATAAGTGCAAATTAATGCATATTATTTTCTCAGTTTGTGTCACAATTGAGAGGTTGAGTAATCAGGTATTTTTCCTAAACATACTCTTGAAGGGAGGGATATGCTAAAATAATGTTCCCTGTCAAGCCGACTATTGTTAGGGAGTGTGGGAGAGGGAGTCCTTCACAGTGAGTGATCAGTACCAAATTCCTTGTTGCCAAGGCCATTGTGTATTTCAGTTTGAACTACTCTCTCTCTCTCTCTCTCTCTCTCTCTCTCTCTCTATCTATCTCTAATAAAAGAGAATGTTTGTTTGTATGTGGCAGCGTTCTGATTGGCTCCCAGCCTCAACATTCCAACAACATGATTGGTTGCAACTGAGGGAGTATTTGCATAACGCCTCTGATTGACCAGCACCACCAACATTCCAACACTCTTAAGTGACAGAGGGGGGTAAGGAAAAGGTCTGAGGCAGTCAGGCATGGTGGGAGTTTAAGGCCAAAACACTTTGCGGCCCCCAACAGTGACAGAACAAGACCAAACTTGGCACACAGAACCCCCAAGACCCACTCTATATCCTGGCGCCGTTTGAGGGAGTATGTTGGGACTTGCAGTACTTTAACTCACTGCCTTAGAGCACTGTGGCCCACACCAATGAAGGATCATGACCAAACTTGGCACACAGAGTCCCAATGGCCCACTTTACAACCTGGAGCAGTTTAGGGCAGGATGGGCCACAAATGATGGGATTTGCAGTACCTTTACCCGATTCACTTCCCACATAACACTGTAGCCCCTACAAATCACAGACCAGGTCCAAACTTGCCACACAGAGTACTCATGACCCACTCTACATCCTACTGCAGTTCTAAGTGGGATGGACCATGGATGATGGGACATGCAGTACCTTCATTCACTTACTTTAACCACTGTGACCCTCATCCAATGCAGACCAAACTTGGCACACAGAGCCCCCATGACCCACTCTACATCCCGCTGCAGTTTGAAGGAGTTTGACCATGGATGATGGGACTTGCAGTACCTTCAGTAATTTCATGATACCACTGCAACTCCCAATAATGATGGATCAAGGCCAAACTTGGCAGACAGAGCCTCAATGACCCACTCTACATCCTGGTGCTGTTTGGAGGAGGATGGACCATGGACGATGGGACTCACAGTGCCTTCACTAACTTTCTGACACCACTGCGAGCCACATAAATAACTGCTAAAGACCAACTAATACGTTTCTCAAATAACCCGGGCACCGCCGGGTCCTCAGCTAGTGTGTGTGTGTGTGTGTGTGTATGTGTATGTATGTGTGTGTGTGTGTATATATATATATATATATCCATAATGAGTACCTTAAAAACAAAAACCACTGAAGGAAATCACACCAAATTTGGCTACGAAACGCCAAACAGTCCTAGGTGTGACCAACACTCTGAATTTTTTTAGAAAGTACAGACAATCACTTACACATCTCAAAACATTTACATAAGTACATACACAATATACACATACACATATACACACAAAAATAAGCACACACATACACACACACACCATGTGGCTAGAAGGGGTTAGCCACAAACTATGGCACAGCAACGTGTGCACGGGTCAGCTAGTATTTTATGAAAAAGATAGAAACATTAATACATATATCTTTCTGTTTAATTGCTATTAAAATTTTAAAAATTAATTTGGGGGGGGGGTGCTGAGTAAATATTTTTCTGGAAAGGGGGCGGTAGGCCAAAAAAGTTTGGGCACCACCGGTGTACACTAATCTTATATCCCAAGGACAGTCAGTGTAAGGTTGTCCAGATATTGCTAGTCTGCCTTGCTCACTGTTCCGGAGTAATTTACTGTGTAGGTTGCAACAGATGGAACTGGAGGTCTAGCACAGTCTGAAGGGCCGCTGTCTATCTTTGCTGCAGACATTTAGCTCTATGTAATCTCCTCTGATCTCAGCAAGACTTACTGTCGTCTAGACATGCACTGTGCTATCTCAACAGCAGCCTGGTAAATATACATTTTAGGCTGCGATTGTATACTCACATGGAAGTAAGCCTCATAGAGTTCAGTCAGAGTTACTTGTGTGTAGAAGTGATTATAGTCTTGTTGTTAATCAATTCAGTATTAGCTGTAAGCTTGTGTATACCAAATTGAAGACAGTGCCTGGCGCAGTGTGTGTGTATGTGCTTTGGAAATCCTGTGTTGCATTATTTATCTCTGTTTGAATGAGACCCAGTGAAATTAAGTCATGACCAATTTAAGTTACACTTATTTCGATGGTTTACTGTAAGCAGCACATTGGCATCTATACATATATATTATCTCAATACACATACGCCTCTATTGATCTATGGTTACTGCAGAATTAATCATGCATATCCTTTCAATTGCTCTGTGCTTCCAAGGCATGTTCTGATGGAATACACTGCAACGTTTTTAAAAAATAGGTGTGAAACTAATCCAGGCATGGGCAAGCTTTCTAACTTGGGGGCCGCATAGCGAACCAGAGTGAGGTAGGTGGCCGGGGGTGGGGGTTGGGGGAAGGGTTCTCCCCCAATCCCTCCCTGCCCTTTCCTCCCCTTCCTCTTCTCTTTCGAAGGCATAAAATGAAGGAAAGACGGGAAATGTTTGGATCCCAAAAAGGTTGGCCTTGCTCACGATGAGATGTTGGACAAGAGAGAGAAAGTCTATCCATTAGACCAGTGTTTCTCAACCAGTGTCCCGGGGCACACTAGTGTGCCGTGCGCGATCATCAGGTGTGCCATGAGAAATTGGAACCTCCGGGGGGGGCTAGTGGGTATAAAAGCCTAAGAGAGTTTCTCAACCAGTGTGCACACTGTTGAAGTCAGGTGTAAAAGCCCTAAGAAACATACTACCTCGATAAAGGCACAAAATTACAACCACCCCCCTCTCCACTTGTTGTCTACTTGGTCTCTCCTCTCCATGCATTGGGAAGGCCTGCCTCCCTTTCCGCAAGTAGAGACCTCCTCTTGCCTCCTGGGGGTTCTGTGTGGGAAGTTTGACCCAGTTCTATCATTGGTGGGGTTCAGAATGCTCTTTGATTGGAGGGGAACTATAAATCCCAGCAACTACAACTCCCAAATGTCAAGTTCTATTTCCCCCAAACTCCATCTGTGTTCACATTTGGGCATATTGAGTATTCATGCCAAGTTTAGCCCTGATCCAACATTGTTTGAGTCCACAGTGCTCTCTGGATATAGGTGAACTACAACTCCAAAACTCAAGGTCAATGCCCACCAAACTCTTATAGCATTTTCTCTTGGTTATGGGAGTTCTGTGTGGGAAGTTTGTGTCTTTCTGCCATTCCTGCCTGGATATCTATGTTGAGGTCATTGAAATAGGTCCAGGTTGAACAATGAGTATATAAATACATTTAAAAACATATTAACTATATGTATTGCTGTGTTAGAGTGTCATTTTGTGTCATTTTGGTTGTTGGTGTGCCCCAGGATTTTGCAAATGTAAAAAGTGTGCCGCAGCTCAAAAAAGGTTGGGAAACACTGCATTAGACCAGTGTTTTTCAACCTTTTTGAGCTGCGGCACATTTTTTACATTTACAAAACCCTGGGGCACACCACCAACCAAAATGACACAAAATGACACTCTAACACAGTCATACATATAGTTAATATGTTTTTAAATGTATTTATACACTCAGTGTGAATCCTGGGCCTGTTTGTGTGTCTAAATGTAATGTGTACATTGTAGTCCGCCCTGAGTCTCCTGTGGGGTGAGAAGGGCGGAATATAAATGAAGTAAATAAATAAATCTATGTATATAATAAAAGTCAGTGTTTGCGGTGGGAGGTGCGGCGGGAGGTGCGGAAGAAGGGAGGAATATGTGGCAGCTTTTTCATTGGTCGCCAATGTGGAATTATTTGCATAAATACCTCTGATTGGCCAGCCACCCAACATTCCAAAACTCCTAGGCAGCACAAAGAGGAAAGCAAAGGGCCCGAGGCACACATAAATGGCTGGAGTTGAAGTTAACCAGTTGACAGTTTTTTCCGTTGGAAATGGAATGTTCAATATCTTCACCCCATTCACTTCCCAAACAACACTGTAGCCCCTACAAATCACAAACTAGGCACAAAATTGACAGTAAGGTTTCATTACCTTGATTTTCCTGACTAGGCCTCACCTAATGGGATACTGTTTAAGGCATGAATTGACAGTAAGGCTTCATTAACTTGAATTTCCCAACTAGGCCTCAGCTCCTGGAAAAATTTATATGGCTTGAATTGACATTAACCAAACTTGCAATGACGGCTCAGGACCACACTTGGCAAACAAGGGACCAATGGCCCACTTCACAACCTGGTGTGGTTTAGGGCAAGATGGGCCACGAATGATGGGATTCGCAGTACCTTCACATCATTCACTTCCCAAACAACACTGTAGCCCCTATAAATCACATACCAGGCCCATATTGACAGCTAGGCTTCCTTAACTTGATTTTCCTGACTAGGCCTCAGCTCATGGGATATTGTTAGGCTTCCTCAACTTGATTTTCCTGACTAGGCCCCCAACAATGACAGAACAAGACCAAACTTGGCACACAGACCGCCTCCCCAAGATGCACCCTACATCCTGGTGCACTTTGAGGGAGGATGGACCATGGATGATGGGCCTTGCAGTACTTTAATTCACTTCCTTAGAGCACTGTGGCCCACACCAATGACGAATCAGGACCAGACTTGGCACACAGAGGCCCAAGGGCCCACTTCACAAACCTGCTGCAGTTCACGACAGGATGGCTCACAACTGATGGGATTTGCAGTACCTTCACCCAAATCATTTCCCACAGAACATTGCAGCCCCTACAAATCCAAGAGCAGGCCCAAACCTGGCACACAGAGTACCCATGACCCACCCTACATCCTGGTGCAGTTTTGAGTGGGAGGGACCAGGGACGATGGAAGTTGCAGTACCTTCACTCACTTTCTGAAACTGCTACCACCCTCATCCAATGACTGATCAAGACCACACTTGGCACACAGAGCCCCCATGACCCACTCTACATCCTGGTGCAGATTGGAGAACGGGGGACCATGGATGATGGGACTTCCAGTACCTTCCCTCACTTCCTGAGACCACTGCAACCCTCATTCAGACAATGATCAAGACCAAATGTGACACACACAGCCCCCATGTCCCACTCTACCTCCTGGTGCTGTTTGGAGAAGGATGGACCATGGCCAATGAGACTCGCAGTACCTTCACTATGTTCCCGAGACCACTGCAAGCCACATAAACATCTAATAGGAACCAACCTTGGCACACAATGCCTTCCTCAAATAACCCGGGCACCGCCGGGTCCTCAGCTAGTAATAAATAAATATCATGTATGCCAGGGGTGCTCAGAATGGTGATCGGGATCACCAGGGTGATCTTCGGGCCTCATCCTGGTGATCTTCAGGCCCCTGACCAGGTTTTTGCTGTTGGTCCTCTTCACGCACCCCTGCACGCTGCAAAGAAGTCCTCTGTCGTTGCTCCTGCCCGCTCCCTGCTCGTGCGCTGCCTTCAAAAGCTCCAGAGTCCAAGAGGCAGACTGGGCCGCCTCTTTTGGATTCCTCCTCCTCCCTCCGTCCTTCTCCAGTCACTCAGAGTTGTAGGAGACCAAAGGGGGCGGTCCTGGATGACGGGGAGCATGGTTGGCCCCACGCGCATGTGCAGAAGCGCCCATTCTGCCTCTCGGACTTCTCGTGAGCTCTTGGAGGCGGCACGCATGCTGGCGGCGTGGAAATAGGAGCAACGATGGAGGAGAAGAAGAAGGACGCTTTGGGGTCATTTCCTTACCACATCTCAAAGGTCGGTCTTTTTACTTTGGGGTGGGTGCTTGATTGTTCTGTGGCATGTCTCTTTGTTTATTTTTAATATTTAGAAATGGCATTTTAGGTCCAAAGCCTCTCTGCTTGCTTTGTTCCTTGAGAAATATATGTTGGGGAATATGGAAATGTGGGAGAAATGAGCGTGGTTGGATGTATTTTTCCATGCCCCTTTGTTTACCTTGCTGAGTATTAAATGGCCTTGCAGTTCAAAAGCCTCTCTTCTTACTTTCTGGCTGATAATATGTGTGGTAATATGGCAGTGTGGGAGAAATGGGGTGGTTGGATGTATTTTTGCATGCCCCTTTGTTTACCTTGCTGAGTATTAAATGGCCTTGCAGTTCAAAAGCCTCTCTTCTTACTTTCTGGCTGATAATATGTGTGGTAATATGGCAGTGTGGGAGAAATGGGGTGGTTGGATGTATTTTTGCATGCCCCTTTGTTTACCTTGCTGAGTATTAAATGGCCTTGCAGTTCAAAAGCCTCTCTTCTTACTTTCTGGCTGATAATATGTGTGGTAATATGGCAGTGTGGGAGAAATGGGGTGGTTGGATGTATTTTGCATGCCCCTTTGTTTACCTTGCTGAGTATTAAATGGCCTTGCAGTTCAACAGCCTCTCTTCTTACTTTCTGGCTGATAATATGTGTGGGAATATGGCAGTGTGGGAGAAATGGGGTGGTTGGATGTATTTTTGCATGCCCCTTTGTTTACCTTGCTGAGTATTAAATGGCCTTGCAGTTCAACAGCCTCTCTTCTTACTTTCTGGCTGATAATATGTGTGGTAATATGGCAGTGTGGGAGAAATGGGGTGGTTGGATGTATTTTTCATGCTCTGTTTTATATTGTTGTTATTAAATTGAAATGTTGATGTTTTATAACTTCATTTTATGTAAACTGCTCCGAGCCTGCTGGAAAATAAATATAAATAAATAAATAAGAAAATAGTTATACGTTTTACATTTCTGGGCAGGTGATCTTTGGGACTTGGTTTTTTAATCAGTAGCTCCCATGCTGAAAGAGTGTGAGCACCCCTGATGTATGCTATCAACACCCCTTACGAATTCTTTAGTCAAACATTCTTTTTCCATAAAATTGTCTTAATGTTGTAGTTTAGTAAAAACTGAATGCAATGACAATATTGTCAGTCTCAAACCATAAACAATAAAAAAAGACAGCAGTTCCAACAGCTCGCAAAGATAAAAGTAATTCTTAGATGTAATGTTATGTTAATTAGCTTCATTGTGTCAGTGAGATGCATGCTAGTCCATCGGATTGCTGGTCATAAATCTGGTTGGACATTGTTCCTTATTAATAATAATCTAACTATGACGACACAGCCCAAATGGGAAGGTGCGTAACATCTGCAGGGTCTCTGTGCATTGAATTGCAGGGAACAAGGACTGATTTTAACAACCTCATTAAAGAGTTTGTATGCAACCAACTCTTGGGAGCCTTATCCCATTATGAGAATCTTCTTAAGCTCCCCAATCTTTTTATCCCTTTAAGGCAAACATTGTCTCTCAGATTCTCGCATGACCTTCTCTTCTGAGGATTAAAAGCAAATGATTTGGTTATTACTCTGTGGCATATGGATATATTAAGATAAAGGAAAAGTGTAGTTGATGGGAACAGATGGATTTTGAACTATGCTAGGATCTGTTGGATACTTATAAATATTTAATTTACGATGAATCTTTAATATAACATTCAACTAAATGTTCTGTCATCGCCTTTCTTAATGCGATGCCTCTTCTGTATAATTGTCGACGTGATTCCCTGTGAATACCGAATGGTTAAATTTTTTAAAAGTCAATGGATTACGGGAAGAGTAGTGTAATCTCACAATAAATGTTATGGTTCACAGATTTGCAAAGTTTGAATGTCATACTTCAAAAACAACTCTGAAAAAACGAACCTGGAAGACAAAATGAAAGCAAAACAGCACGAGACTTATACACGAGTCAATGCAGTGCTTCAGGGAGTACTAGGTGTACGTACTTACGTATAACTCTAGAAATTCCTATAAAAACTAGATCTTACAAAACCTGAGTTGACGTGCTTTGGCTAGGACCCTGTTTCCCAACCGCTGTGCCACGGCACACTACTGTTCTATGAGCAATCATGAGGTGTGCCGTGAAAGAATCGACCACCTTGCCAGGAGTCATCTGGGCAGCCTGCCTCTCGCTCTGTCTCTCCGTCTCTCTGGGGCGCCAGCAGGGCCAATCAACGCCGGCCAAGAAGCAAGCCCCGCCTCTCTAAGGGTCTCCCGCCCAGCACCACTATTCAGGGTGGAAGTCCCGAGACAGGGGAGGGGAGGGGGCGGGACCTCAGCTTCCTGGAGATGCGGTTAGTTGGAGGCTGAGGAGGGGAGGGGCTGGGCAGCGCCTTTCCCTGTGAAGTCACTTCTGGAGGAAGCGGAGAGCTTCCGGAGAGGAATGTTGGGCTTTGTTTTCCTCTCAGCTGGCTCAGGATTCCTTCGGGCTTTGGGGCTGAGGCGGCTCTGGGGCCTCCTCCCTTCTTCCTCTCCTGGCCTGGGCTTTGCCTCGTCCTCTCCTGCTCTCAGGCCTTCTTCCTTCCATCCTTCCTTCGCAGCCTGCCTCTCAGCTTCGGAAGGGAGCGGCCTGCCCCTGTGTCTCCATCCCTCCCTGCCTGCCTGAGGGAAACCCAGGTGAGCAGCTGGAGATGATAGGGCAGCGTCAGCCCAGGCGACCCAGTCCAAAGCACACAAGGCGGGATATACATGTCCGAAGCACACAAGGCGGGATATCTATGTCCGAAGCACACAAGGCGGGATATCTATGTCCGAAGCACACCAGGTGGAATATCTACAGTATGTCTAAAGCACACAAGGCGGGATATCTATGTCCGAAGCACACATGGCGGGATATCTATGTCCGAAGCACACAAGGCGGGATATCTATGTCCGAAGCACACATGGCGGGATATCTATGTCCGAAGCACACAAGGCAGGATATCTATGTCCGAAGCACCCAAGGCGGAACATCTATGTCTGAAGCACACAAGGCAGGATATCTATGTCCGAAGCACACAAGGCAGGATATCTATGTCCGAAGCACACAAGGCAGGATATCTATGTCCGAAGCACACAAGGCGGAATATCTATGTCCAAAGTACACAAGGTGGAATATCTATGTCCAAAGTACACAAGGTGGAATATCTATGTCTAAAGTACACAAGGCGGAATATAACCGACTCACCCCACACTGTCCCCCGAGATCACTACGCTCCGAGGATGCTAATTTGTTAGAGATACCCTCGGCGAAATCGGCTAAACTGACATCTACTCGCCGGAGGGCGTTCTCCGTTATAGCTCCTACGCTGTGGAACGCCCTCCCGGCTGGAACGCAGGCTATAAAGGACCTGCTCCCCTTTAGACGCGCCTGCAAAACTTATTTGTTTAAGCAGGCCTTTGGTGAGTAGGTCCTGCCCATGTTCCGCTTTAGCCGCTGTCCTGGGGTGTCACGCTATCTAATTTCTGAACTGTACCTGGGGGTTTTGTATTTTGCTGTTTTAACTGTTTAATTGTCTTAGATGTTTTATCGCATTGCTTGTGTGTAGTTGTACCTTCGGTTCCTGTGAGCCGCCGCGAGCCT
Organism: Anolis apletophallus; assembly: GCA_030556195.1. Taxonomy (NCBI): domain Eukaryota; kingdom Metazoa; phylum Chordata; class Lepidosauria; order Squamata; family Anolidae; genus Anolis; species Anolis apletophallus. The sequence continues at coordinate 45,021,297 of JARBWK010000013.1, forward strand.
CAGGGAGTCGGCGGCATAGAAACCCGAATAATAAATAAATAAATAAATAAATATCTATGTCTAAAGCACACAAGGCGGAATATCTATGTCTAAAGCACACAAGGCGGGATATCTATGTCCAAAGCACACAAGGCAGGATATCTATGTCCGAAGCACACAAGGCTCAGCTTTGCTTGCCTCCCCTGCCTGGCCTTGCTGTCGCCGGCGCAAGCGGCGGGCGGGGCGAGGCGAGCGGCGAGTGAGCCTGCCTGCCTGGGCCCTTAGGAGGGCCAGATAGAATCGGCCAAAGGGCCGTATCCAGCCCCCGGGCTGTAGTTTGCCCACCCCTGGTATATACTCACATTTAGTTGAATTAGTCTTATAATATCTATTATATAAAGGGGTTCCCGTCATGGAACGACTATCCCAAACAGAGAAACCTTACAACGCAGAAACACAAAACTTGCCAACAGAAATAGGCCTCAAGCAAGGTACGTTTGTAGCAAAGAAACTCCCCCCCCCCAAACCTAGAAGGCCCCCAAAACAACGAGTAAAAAAACCTACATTTCCCAGCATCCTCCGGGGCTGCCAACGACTCTCCCAGCCTCTACATTCTGAAAACATGATTGACTGCCAATAAGGGCGGATTTGTATAACTCCTGTACTGGCCAGCCAACATGAACATTCCGACCTCTAATAAACTGTCAGAGGAGGATAAGGCAAAGGTCTGAGGCACAAACACAAACACCCAATTCACTTCCCACAGAAAATCACAGACCACGCCCAAAATTGACATTAAGGCTTCATTAACTTAATTTCCCTGACTAGGCCTCACTTAATGGAATGCTGTTTACGCTCTGAATTCACAGTAAGGCTTCATTAACTTGATTCTCCCGACTACGCCTCAGCTCATTGGAAATTGTGTATGGCCTGAATTGACAGTAAGGCTTCATTAACTTGCTGTTCCTGACTAGGCCTCAACTCGTGGCACATTGTGTATGGCCTGAATTTACAGTAACCTACCTTGGCACACAGAGCCCCCATGACCCACACTCCATCCGACTGCAGTTCAGAGGAGGACACACCATGGATAATGGGATTTCAAGTACCTCCACTCACTTCCAAAGTTAACTTCCAAGCATCAACCTCTACATCAACACAGCAGACGGAAAGACAAAAAACATTGTATATCCACAAGCTATGCAGAACGCCAGCAACACCACACACCAACAACTCCCCAGGACTTCAACATCCCACCCACCAGAACAACCCACAACGACACAGCCAGGGCCCCAACAACACCATAACTAACAACAATTCCAACCCTTACATACTCAGACTTTCTCGCATCTCCTAAATAGGGCACAGCAACGGGTGCCGGGTACAGCTAGTATTCTATATATTATATGGCTCTCACTGAAATAAATTTCCAAATATTTTGCTTTCATGGCTCTCTGAGTCAAAAAGGTTCCCGACCCCTGCTCTATGGACATGGTTTCAAAGGAGAAAAGACCACTCCCCATTCCATGCCCCCCCCCCCCCTCACTCCAAAACAAAACAGTTTGAAAATGCATTTCTGAGATCAGGTTCTCAGACCTGAGTTGAAATCTACCCTCCTTCCCTGTGTCTCCTATAGAGCTTCTCCTTCGGCGGGAACAGGGAAGAGAGAGAAATCAATTCTATCATTACATGGTTTATGAAGAGCTACCTTCTGCGAGGTGCGGTGGAGAAGATGAAGAATTAAAGATTTTTCCCTCCTGCTCCTTCTTTGCTAATGTGCTTTCAATATTTGAGTGCTGAAACATAATCATTGTTTGAGCTGCCTACATTTTAATTAAAAAAATTGAACAAGTTTCATTACTGAATAATGAAGGGGGGGGGGTCGCGCGCATTCACAAATGCAGAAAACGCTGGCTATAATTAAAATTGACATACTAGCCAAGGATAACTTCACAGAGGGTTTTTGACAAATTGCACTTCATTGCTTTCGTTCTTTCCCCCCTGCATTTTCAGGTATGTGAGTGCCAATGCACACAGAGATGCCTGGCTTTGCTATAAGAAGTCCATAATCAAACCCAGGCATCCAAATGTTATAGGTCAGTGTTTCCCAACCAGTCCAGTTTTGTGTGTGTATGTATGTATATATATGGATTTGTGTCTATGTGTACATATGTGTGTGTGTGTATGTGTGTGTACTTATGTATATGTGTATATGTATATGTGTGTATATGTGTGTTTTATATGTATACTGTATGTGTGTATATGTGTAGATGTGTGTAAGTACAGATGTGTGTATGTATGTGTGCATGTGTATATTTCAGTGCATGTATATGTGTGTATGTGTGCATGTCTATAACTTTACTTCAAAAAACCAAAATCCGATGTTCCTGGTTTCTTTTTAATGAGAAGAAGGGGAAAGATATATACAGAGGTCCCTTGATACTAGACTTGTGCATGGAATTATTATTATTATTACACTTTATTTATTTATTTACTTTATATTATTTATAATATTACTAGCTGAACCCGGCCACGCGCTGCTGTGGCTTTTTCTCTTTCCTGTGTCCCAGTCTATATATGTGTGTTTTGTTTGTGTATGTATGTATATATATGGATTTGTGTCTATGTGTATATATGTGTGTGTGTGTACTTATGTATATGTGCATATGTATATGTGTGTACTTATGTATATGTGTGTTTGTATATGTACAGTATATGCGTGTAGATGTGTAGATGTGTGTAAGTACAAATGTGTGTATGTATGTGTGCATGTGTATATTTCAGTGCATGTATATGTGTGTATGTGTGCATGTCTATATGTACATACGTGTGTACATGTGGCGAAGACCAACAGTAACATGCCTTCCTGCCCTTTATACTTCCTTTCTTCCCTCTCCCCCTCATCCCTCAGCTTTTCTCTTCTCTCTGTCCTCCTGCCTCTTCTCCCTCCCTCCCTACCACCAACATTCCGACACTCTAAACTGCCAGAGGGTGGTGGCTCTCAGCCTCTACATTCTAATTCAGGGAGTATTTGCATAATGCCTCTAATTGGCCAGCACCACCAACATTCCGACACTCAAAACTGCCAGAGGGGGCTGGAACTGAGGGGTATTTGCATAATGCCACTTATTGGCCAGCACCACCAACATTCCGACACTCAAAACTGCCAGAGGGGGCTTAATGTGGGGATTATGGGAGTTGTAGTCCTTAATGTTTGTTTGGATTTTGGCCGTTGGCCGTTGGCTCTTTTTGGGGGGGGGGTTATGGTAAACATACCTCATAGGGTTTTCTGGGTATGTGGGCTGTTTTTGTGTGTGAGCCTTGTGTGGTTTTGCTGTCTATAGGCTACTTAGGATGACAGCTCTCTTTTTATATATATAGATTACTGGAACCGTTTAGGTTCTCGTTTATGATTGGAACCCATGTCCATTCCTCTCTACCTAAAGGAGAGGGGAAATATCCATTATTGTCAAGGGTAATTGCTTTCCTACATTTTGGATAAGTATGTTTGGTTATATATGATGGAAGAAAGTGTATATATTAATATATTCAAATACATATATTATTGGGTTAATGATCAAAATGACTCCTATTGTAAAAAGAGTCTATTTGACAAAAATGTGCATTAGGGAAAAATGAATACAAATGTATGAGTTGAAGAGCAAATTCAACATTATGAAAAATGAGAAGCTAAGAGAAATGGATAGACTTATTTTCTCAGCCTGGAGGAGAGTGGACCTTTCCTTGGTAGATGGATCACAGGTCCTCATCTTGATTTATGGTCCACCAAAGAAGTCAAAACAACTTTGGATCCATCTATCCTGGCATTCTCTTCTGGCCACTTCGAGATTTATTGTTTGTTTATCCTGCCCTCATTCCAAGGAGATCGGAGCAGCCAGTGCAATTTCCTTGGCAACCTTCTCATTCTTGCAACCAACTGAGGTAGCTTAGATGTGTGCTACTCTGTACTAGTTACAAACGAATACTGTAAATACAAAATGCAATTTAGATCAAACTAGCTGTACCCGGCACGTGTTGCTGTGCCCTATTTAGGAGATGCGAGAAAGTCTGAGTATGTAAGGGTTGGAATTGATGTGACTTATGGTCTTGGTGGGGTCATGGCTGTGTCGTTGTGGGTTGTTCTGGTGGGTGGGATGTTGAAGTCCTGTGGAGTTGTCGGTGTGTGGTGTTGCTGGCGTTCTGCAGAGCTTGTGGATATACAATGTTTTTTGTCTTTCCGTCTGCTGTGTTGATGTAGAGGTTCTGTGGTTTCCCAACTCTGGAGCACGCTGCATAGAGTTGTCCGTGGGAGAAGCATTCTGTGTCAAGGTCTGTGCCACAGATTTGTAGTGTTTGTCCTTGAGCCTTGTTTATGGTGGTGGCAAAAGCTGGTGTAGTGCAGTGTCTTTCTGTTCTGCCGTTTGTTCTGCCCTTTTTTGTGTGATGTATGTAGCGTTGCGAGTGTGTCATCCGATGCTATTCTTTTTAGGAGGCATGGCTTGTCTTTTGGGTCAGCTTATGCCTGTGTGGAAGGAAGGAATAGCATACAAATGGGTTGAGCAGTAGACGCAAGGTTGTGTTATGTGCGTATTGTGTTGTGTGTAGGTATTACTTTTGTGTTATTCTGGGGGTATGTGTTTGTCAGTGGTGCCTGTGTCCCTGGTGCCCTATTTGTCTCCCTCCTAGATTTTGACCATGGCAGTTTAACCCTCCACTGAACTCACTCAGCATTCGAAGTGGCTTTGCCCACCGTTACAATGGTAACTGATGTTGGCCAATGGGTTTCGCTGGCTGCCCCAGAGGATGCTGGGAAATGTAGTTTTTGTATCGTTTTTGGGGGCCTTCTAGGTTTGGGGAGAAAGTTTCTTTGCTAAAAACCTTCCTTGCCTGAGGCCTATTTTTGTTGCCAAATTTGGTGTCTCTGCCTTGTAAGGTTTCTCTGCCTAGGATGGTCGGTCGATGACGACTCCTCCTTTATCTATATAGATTTTGTCTTCAATAAGAGTAATGCCACATTCTAAATGTAACAGAAATTTCATCTCACCGTTCTCTGGATCAATTAGAGGAGGACTTGCTTAGTTATGTTCCTCAACAGTATGAAACATTTAATGCAACGTGAAAGTCAACATACTCAATACACATGGAAACATAATGCATAGTCCAGCATCTTTCCGTTTCCTCCTAAAATGAACACATCAAAGTCTTATTATCTCATACAAAGTGATAAAGGTCTAATTCTTATTCCACGCAGTCCCAGATTCTCTGGAACACTCCATTCCAACAAGTAAGTAGTGTCAGGCCCGGATTAGGCTCTTCGGCCGCCCGAGGACAAGACGCCCCGCGCCGCCCCCCCAGGGTGCGGAAAGCCACGCCCCCAGGGCGCAGGATGCCACGCCCCAGGGCGCTGCTGCGGAAGGAGGGCCAGAGGAGGTGGACAGAAGCCGCGCAGCAGCCCCGGCCGTGGACAGAAGCCCGCGCGGCTCGTGGGGCTTCCGTCCGCCGCCTCCTCCACCTCCCGCGACCGGAAGGAGGGCCCGAGGAGGTGGCGGGAGGAAGGAGGCGGCAGCACGGAAGCCCCACGAGGCTTCCATCCACCTCGCCTTCCTTTCGAAGGTCGGGAGGAGGAGGAGGAGGCGGGTGGACGGAAGCCCCGCGGCACTGCTCGTGGGGCTTCCATCCGCTGCCACCTCCACCTCCCGCGACCGAAAGGACAGGCGCGAGGAGGAGGAGGGGCGGACGGAAGCCCCACGAGCAGTGGCGAATATTATGCCAACTTATTGAAGCCCCACGAGCAGCCAACTTATTGGGTCCGTCCACCTCCTCCTCCTCCCCGACCGAAAGGAAGGCGCGCAAGGAGGATGAAGGAAGTCCCGCCTCCTCCTCCTGGCCCCTGCAAAGGAAGGCCCCCAGGAGCAAGGAGGGCACCATTGCAAGGGGCGGCCCAGGCCTCCCCCGCCCCCTGCAGCGCTCTCCCCCGCCCTCTCCCGAGGTATGATGACTCTCTCGGGAGAGGGCGGGGGTAAGCGCGAGGAGGGGCAGTTTTTAAAAAAATATGTTTTCGGGGGTCGAATCTGCTGCCCCCCAAAACCTGCCACCCGAGGCCTTGGCCTAGACTGGCCTTATGGGTAATCCGGGCCTGAGTAGTGTATTAGTAGTTTATTAGACCTTTCTTTAGGGTTTTCCCCATCCATGTGAAGAAACCAAGACTTCACATAGGTCCCACCTTCACATTCCACACTTCATGTACTGTATATACGAGGGTGGGTCAATAAGTCAATGACTTTTTGAATGAAACACAGATTTTTGGATAAAAAATCATTTTATTTTTCAACGTCGTCTCCTTTGAGCTCGATACACTTTGTCCATTTTTTTTATCCCTTCCAAAAAATAAGATTTGTCGAGGTCATCAAAATAGGTATTTGTTTGTGAGATGATTTCATTGTTAGAGTCAAATCTCTTTCCGCCGAGCCATTTCTTCAGGTTTGGAAACAAGCAATCGTCACTCGGGGCTAAATCCGGAGAATAGGGCAGATGAGGGAGCAATTCGTATCCCAATTCATAGATTGATGATATGGAAACTGCACATGTCCTGGTGCAATAGAACTTTTTTCTTGGCCAAATGCGGTCATTTTTATTTTCAAATCCTCATTAAATCGACCCAATAAGTTGGCATAATATTCGCCATTGATTGTTCTACCCTTTTGAAGGGAGTCAATGTGGATTATACCGCGCGCATCCCAAAAACTGGTTGCCATGACTTTATTGGCTGACAAACCCACCTTGACCTTCTTTGGCGCCAATTCACCCCGAGAAACCCACTGTTTTGACCGCTGTTTGGTCTCTGGTGTGTTGTGGTGGATCCAAATTTCGTCAACTGTTACGAAACGGCACAAAAACCCGTTCATATTGTGGTTGATCAACCCCAATCACTACTGCGAAATTGTCACACAATTGTGTTTGTGGTCGATTATGAGCAAACGCGGCACCCATCTTGCAGAACGCTTTCTCATACCCAAATGATCATTAAAAATTGAAACCACTGAGCCACGTGAGATGCCGATGGCTTCCACAATCTCTCGCACTTTCAATCACCGATCGGCCAACACCATATTGTGATTTTTTTTCCAGTTGTTTCGGGTGTAGAGACCTCAACTGGGCGTCCAGAATGTTCGGCATCTTCTGTGCTTGTACGGCCACAACAAAATTCAGTAAACCACTTTTTTACCATTGAAATTGATGGTGCAGAGTCCCCGTAGTATTGATCAAGCTTAACTTTGGTTTGAGTGTTTTTTTTCCACAAAAAATAATGCTTAATGAGCACACGAAATTCACTTTTTTCCATTTTCTCCTCCAATCACGTAGTAGTCTGCTATCAATGGCTGTCAAACACAAACTAAATGATGCAGCTTGTTCAAATTTTGACAGGAGTCAACTGACAGACGCCTGTTGGCAGGAGCAGTGTCTGCCTTTCAGTTAAGAGGTGGGAAATTTAAAAAAGTCACAGACTTATTAACCCGCCCTCGTAGGAAAAATTATGCCATAACATTTTGGAAAATATGAATCTCCGTAACCCATTGACCTGCCCTCGTAACTGTCATGCAGTGTAGAGATGGCTACCATGTAAAAGGGAATTAGAGAAATCCACAAACAATAATGGAGTGTTGGTATACTTTTGAATGCCATTGCTAGTGTTCATGCGCCGCAATGCCATGTCCCACTGTGGGCTTCCCATTGAGACATGTAGTTGGCCACTGTGCAAACAGACTGTCTGGTTAGGTCTGCCTTTGATTCTTTTGAAATGTTTTTATCTGGGACTCCGTTTCATGTTGCTTGCCCTCATATGTCTCTTGGGATGCATAAAGCGTCTTTAAAAAATGTCAATGCATTATTTTAATGCTCTTACAAGTCTGTGGTGGGACCAAACGGCACCATATAAATATTTTAGGAAAAAATCCAATTTGAGCCCTTTTCAAGCAACACTTTTTTGTGTGTGTCAGGAGTGACTTAAAAACTGCAAGTCACGTCTGGTGTAACAGAATTGGCCAGAATTGGACATTGCCCAGGGGATGCCCAGATGTTTTGATGTTTTACCTTCCTTGTGGGAGGCTTCCTTCATGTCCCCACATGGGGAGCTGAAGCTGACAGAGGGAGCTCATTCTGTTCTTCAGTCCTGCTGGCACAAGGGTTTAACCCCATGGTTCCCAAAGTGGGCGGTACTGCCCCTGGTGAGCGGTGGGACGATCCAAGGAGGCGCTGGGAGGCTCTGGAGAATTTGGGGGGTGCTGAGCCACTGTGGGGGCGCTGAGCCACTGTGCACCCGGGCGGAGTTGAAAAGAGGAAGGGAGGGTGCGCTGCGGTTTCCAGGCCACGCCTGTCCAGGAGTCCATTCCCGGGCAGGCGTTGCCTGAAACCACAGCCACGCCCATTCCTCTTCTCAACTCCGCCCACGGTGCACAGTCTTGTATGGCCATGGGTGGGGTTGAGGAAAGGGGCGCGCATCATGGTTTCCAGGCCGTGCCTGTTCGGGGATGCCATCCCCGGGCAGGCGTTGCCTGGAAACCACAGCGCGCTCCCCCTTCCTCTCCTCAACTCCGCCCACGGTGCACAGTCTTGTATGGGCATGGGTGGGGTTGAGGAGAGGAAGGGGGCATACCGTGGTTTCCAGGCCACGCCTATTCAGGATTCCATCCCGGGCAGGTGTTGCCTGGAAACCACAGCGCGCTCCCCCCTTCCTCTCCTCAACTCCGCCCACGGTGCACAGTCTTGTATGGGCATGGGTGGGGTTGAGGAGAGGAAGGGGGCGCATACCGTGGTTTCCAGGCCACGCCTATTCAGGGATTCCATCCCCGGGCAGGCGTTGCCTGGAAACCGCAGCACGCGCCCCCTTCCTCTCCTCAATTCCGCCCACGGTGCACAGTCTTGTATGGCCATGGGCGGGGTTGAGGAAAGGGGTGCGCACCGTGGTTTCAGGCCACGCCTATTCAGGATTCCATCCCGGGCAGGCGTTGCCTGGAAACCACAGCACGCGCCCCCTTCCTCTCCTCAACTCCGCCCACAGTGCACAGTCTTGTATGGCCATGGGTGGGGTTGAGGAGAGGAAGGGGGTGCACACCGTGGTTTCCAGGCCACGCCTATTCAGGGATTCCATCCCCGGGCAGGCATTGCCTGGAAACCGCAGCACGCACCCCATTCCTCTTCTCAACTCCGCCCACGGTGCACAGTCTTGTATGGCCATGGGCGGGGTTGAGGAGAGGAAAGAAGTGCGCACCGTGGTTTCAGGCAGCGCCTGCCCAAGACGTATCGGCAACCAGCCTCCTCTCCAGTCACTGGTTTCGAAGCCAAATCAGAATTGCATGTTCCGCACTCCTTTTGAGATACCACTCCCTTCCAGACATCACTCTGCAAAGGCACTTTGGCAGGCTGACGTTTGTTTAATTTTGCATTTAAAAAAAAAAATTTCTAGGGGGCGGTGAATAATTTTTTTTCTGGAAAGGGGGCGGTAGGCCAAAAAAGTTTGGGAACCACTGGTTTAACCCATTGTGCCACTGGGTGCTCCACTATTATATTGCTATGAATCCACTTTAAATGTCATGGTACTGTCCAATGAAGTCCTGGGGTTCACAACTTAGGATGGTTAATTCTCAGCCAGAGAGCTCTAGTGTATCACAAATAACAAACTCTTGGATTCTATAGGATTCGGTCAAAGTGGAATGATACAGCTATAATTCCACAATGTGCCCCAAATCCACAATTGATTCAACTCCTTTTCCACATACATTGCCTCTGGTTGCTGGAAATTCAGAGTAGAATTTGTTGAGATACTAAAATCCCTTTACTTTCATGGAAAACAGGCAGACCTGGCAAAACACACACACACACACACACACACTAGCTTGGGGACCCGGCCCTGCCCGGGTTATTTGAGGAAGGCATTGTGTGCCAAGGTTGGTACTTATCAGATGTTTACGTTGTTTGCAGTGGTCTCAGGAAGTTAGTGAAGGTACTGCAACTCCCATCGGCCATGGTCCATCCCTCTCCCAACAGCACCAGGATGTAGAGTGGGTCATGTGGGCTCTGTGTGCCACGTTTGGTCTTGATCATTCATTGGATGAGGGTCGCAGCGGTCTCGGAAAGTGAGTGAAGGTACTTCAAGTCCCATCATCCATGGTCCATCCTCCTTCAAACGGCACCAGGATGTAGAGTGGGTCATGAGGGCTCTGCGTGGCAAGTTTGGTCTGAATTGGTCATTGGATGAGGCTCACAGAGCTTTCAGGATGTGAGTGAAGGTACTTCAAGTCCCATCATCCATGGTCCGTCCCACACAAAACTGCACCAGGATGTAGAGTGGGTCATGAGGGCTCTGTGTGTCAGGTTTGGGCTTGATCAGTCATTGGATTAGGTTTGCAGCAATTTTGGGAAGTGAGTGAAGGTACTTCAAGTCCCATCATGCATGGTCTGCCCTCCTCCAAACTGCACCAGGATGTAAAGTGGGTCATGAGGGCTCTGTGTGGCAAGTTTGGTCTGTATTGGTCATTAGATGAAGGTCACAGTGCTCTCAGGAAGTGAGTGAAGTATATATATATATATATATATATATATATATATATATATATATATATGTGTGTGTGTGTGTGTGTGTGTGTGCGCGCGATCACACAAACAGTGTGTTTTGTGTTTGTGTGTGTGTGTGTTTATATATATATATATATATATATATATATATATATATGCACGAATGGACTTCCTGACTTCTGGGAGATCAGTAATTCTAAAACTTCATTTCAATCTGAAATATACTTGTATATGGATATATTTAGGGCTTCGCTTAATTATGTTGCTTAATTATATTGTAAATGATATTATTTTGCTTCTGGCTCGTAACTCTCCTGTTTGATATGAAATTGCTTATCACCCAAAGTAACCACCATGGAATTGAATTGATCATTTAGTTGCAAGGGGGAAAAAAGTATAAAATGAGGTGATATGAATTTTTTTCTATAGGGGAAACTTTTAGATGAACACTTCACTTTTTTCGGAATTGAGCAATTGAATTGTGCATTCATATATACGGTACTTGGAATTTAGATATTAAGGCTGTAATGCTTCCTGGGAAGAAGAGATGGCGAGTTTAATTCAGCAGCAATGCGGTTGGAATATTGTTGTTGTGTGCCTTCAGTTTGCTTCTGACTTACAGCAAGCGCCACATGTTCAATACAAGACTTCCCCAATTATGTTTGCCTTATTACAAGACCTTCCTAAGACTGGCTGGAGTTGGGAATGCAGTTAATCCTTCCAAGGACTGGGAATTCTAACACTTATTACATTTTAGCACTTTAATTAGATTTTAATGGAATTCTAATTGGATTTTTAATACTCACTTTCAAATTTTGGTTATCTAGTTGAGGCCTCCAGCATATGGCATGTAGTACTATGCACTACTATCAAGCCCGTAGCCAGAAAACAAAAAAATCAGGGTGCGTGTGTGAAAATGTTTTTTACAAAATTTTGCAAACCATGAACAGTAAATCTATAACACAAAATAATTTAAATCCTATAACTCATTCTAAATTTTTATTTAGACGTAATTAGGAGCCCCCGGTGCTGCAATGGGTTAACCTTTGTCCTAAACCAGGGCTGTCCAACTGGCGGCCCGGGGGCCGTATACGGCCCCCAGCCCCTTCCCTCCGACCCCTAAGCTTTTCAATAAAAATAAAAATTGAAAAATAAAATAAATAATAAAATTTTAAAAAAATACCTACTTCCGGGTTCGGAGGGGGCAAGTATCGCGAGAATCCATCATGGCAATCCACACTGGTTGAGGACTTTCGCTGTCAACGTGACATCACGCCGGCGTTGACAGCGAAATCCCGTGGATTGCGATTGTGTGGATTGCGTATTCTCGCGATACTCTTTGGCTACTCTACTACTGGATCGCTGAGGCCCACAGACGCGATTAGGACCTTCTTCGACTCAGTCGGTCATCGCCTCTCGTCATCCGGGTACTCCTGGATCCTGCGCGTTTGGAAAAGGTAGGCCGAAGCAGGGGGCTCCTCAGGGGCTCCTCATTCCCTCCCCCATCTCCCTCATGTATTAAATATAAAATTAAATATATTTAAAGATGAAATAAGGGAGCTGGGATACATTAAGGGGAGGGAGGATGGAATTAAATATATTTAATATTAAATTAAAATAAGGGGAGAGGGGAGGATGGAATTAAATATATTTAATATTAAATTAAAATAATTTAATATCTTATCCCTGTATTTTATCTCAGTAAAAGATTATATTTGACTGTACGGATGCAGGGGCGGGGGCGGGGTGGGGGCAGAGCCGGGGGCGGGGGCAGACCCTACGGCCCCCCAGGTCATCAGTGACCGGAATTCAGGCCCCTGGACTGGTAGAAGTTGGACGGCCCTGTCCTAAACTAACTCAACTGGGGAGTTGCTACAAACTAACACAAAACGAAAGGCAAATCGCTACAATCGTAGTATAATTCCAGTCTTTCAAAGAGTAACAATATAACACTATGTACTAAACATATATGATAGAAGTTATACAAACACCGTTCCTGCCCAATATAAGGGTTAAGGTTCTGATACATATAATGCCATTAAAGTCCAAGTTTTAGGTGTATAATGTGGCACTTTCGAAGGTATATAGAGCCAGCAGAAAACAGGTGAAATAATATTCTTAGCTACACAGTGTAGCTAATCCACAGAGTTCGATCCAAGTTTCAATAATAAGGAGGTTGGGAGGTCCACACGAATAGAGAATATCCAAAAATAATCAATGTATGCATATGTTGCAATAATTAGTGCGTCGAGTCTGGCCGACGAGGGCGTTTATGCCTTGGGACCCTACTCCCGTTTCGACCCTGCATGGGTCTTTATCACGACCGTTCGACGTTCGTGTGAATCCTCCAATGTCTTGGATAATCAAGGTAGTACATGTATTTCACATCAAATGTCTGTATATACTGTAATTAAAATAAAATATTATAATATCACAATAGCTTATTAGAAGCAACATAATAAGGTGACAATATATAATTATACAGGATGCGTATTCAAAGTATTAATGTTAGAAATATCCATTCAATGTAAAGTAAATATACCCATGGCAAAGAGGTAGGAATCTTTCCTCAATGCTCTCCAAATGGCAAAGTGCACAGGGACACAAGTTAGTAGGTCTTAAATATGTTAAAGTGGCTCTCTCTCACATCTGAGGTTAATTTACTTAAGTAAATCACTAATTCTTAATTTATCGTTTAATCCGATTGAGCTCTCGGTTTTTAATTTTATTATCCAGAACATTTCTGCTTTTCTAAGACATTGTTCTGTGTGACTATGCAGAGGTACTTGAACTCTCTCTAACCCAAAGAAGCGTAATGAATCCGGACCATGATTGAATTTTTAAAATGCGAATACAGCGGAGAGTCGTCAGCTGATGCGCGTATTCTGGAGCGATGTTCACTGATTCTATGTTTCAAAATCCTTTTAGTTTCGCCCACGTAAAGTTTTCCACATGGGGATTGTAGTCTGTACACGCATGTTTCCGTATTGCACAAGAAAAAAAATCATTGAACTTAAAAGTTTGTGATGTTCCCGGGTTATATATCTCCTTACTCGAAAAGGCAAATTTACATTGTGCGCAGTGACCACACTGATGTGTTTTTGGTGTTAGACTACTCCATTGTTTGGGTTTTTGTAATGCTGTGTGCACTAAAATGTCCTTAATGTTTTAAACCTTTGTCCGGCAGGACGGCTGATCGAAGGGTCAGTGGTTTCAATCCGGGGAGAGTGGATTGAGCGCCCTCTGTCAGCTCTAGCTCCCCATGTGGAGACATAAGAGAAGCTATGAATGTGGAATGGGGATTATGTAGTTGTTTTGATATTGAACTGATTTTAATCTGTTGTTGTAATTGATATGTTGTATGCAGCTAAGGCTAGATTTAAGCACTGCAGTGGATGTAGACAGCGATTGGGTATTTCTGTGATATAATTGAAGGAAATGTGAGTAATGATAGTGTGAATAAATTATCAAAGTTTGGTTGATCTAGTGTTTGCATTTCTGGAGGAACTCTAATTTTTGCTTCTGATAGACTGAACATGGGGATTTGGTTAACCAGTTAAAATTCATGACTAAATTCAGGGGTAGGTTTGAACCCATAACCCCTCCCCCCTTGGCTATGGGCTTGACTTCTATAATAAAGACTTCAGGTAAATCTGTTGTAATTGAGCCTTCGGCTTCTACTGCTAGTAGTGATAGGGAAGACGCTGGGTCATTAGCATCAAGAAGTAGTATGGAATGGGGTGAGGCTCTGTGTAATCAAGACTCTGCAGCTGGGAGAAAAAGGGCTGCTAGTGATTCTAGTCTTGAAGGGTTGGAACAGAGAAAAAAGATCCGGCAGATACTTAGAGCTCCTTCAGATTCTGAAACCTTTGAAGGTTTTCCTGGGGAAGAAGAAATGGGGTCAGAGGAAAGTGATACTGATCTAGAATCAACGTTGGTTCAAGAAGTAAGGGATGTGTGTAATTTATTTATTTATTTATTCGGTTTTATATTCCGCTCCTCCCTGCAGGCTCGGGGCGGATCACAACAACATTCGATAAAAACATCGAGATAACAACAATGTTAAAAGACCACAAGGGTTGCAGATTCTTAAAAGCTCATAAACATGGTCATACAATACATTTCCGGATTAGCCAAAAGCGAGTTTAAAAAGGGCAATCTTGCACGCTCTCCGGAAGGGAACAAGCTCTCGGATCGCGCGGGTATCGGGTGGAAGAGAATTCCACAGCATAGGGGCCACAGCAGAAAAGGCATGCTGCCTGGTTGTGGACAGGTGGCAGGAGCAGATTGATGGAATTTCTAACAGGTTCTGCTCCTCTGAGCGCAGTGATCTCGGGGGAACATACGGGGTAAGGCGGTCCCTCAGGTACACAGGCCCTAGACCGTATAAGGCCTTGAAGGTTAGAACCAACACCTTGAAGGCAATTCGGTACTCGATAGGAAGCCAGTGCAGTTGCCGTAAGATGGGAGTGATGTGCTCTCTCACTGGTGCTCCCACCAGTAAGCGAGCAGCGGCATTCTGCACTAGCTTGAGTTTCCGGCTTGTCGACAAAGGAAGGCCCACGTAGAGGGCGTTACAGTAGTCCAGCCTCGAGATGACCGTCGCTTGGATCACCATGGTCAGGTCATCCCTGGACAGGTAGGGTGCCAGTCGCCTAGCCTGTCGAAGATGGAAAAAGAATGCTTTGCTGACCGTGGAGACCTGGGTCTCCATGAACAGCAAAGGGTCCAGATGGACACCCATAACAAGGGATGACGGGCTAAGTTGCTCGCCATCCAGGGTAGGCAACTGGCACTGAAGAGTCTAATTCTGATACCTTCCTCGGCTTCGACAGTGATTTAGACTGGCCTTCTGAGGCTTCAGGGAAAGATTGGGATACTTTAAGTTTCCAAGAATGTTGGCAAAATTGGAGGACTGCACAGAGCACAACAGCTGTAGGAGATGAAGCAGCTGGTGCTCATGATCAAGGAGGGTCTTCAGACGACAGTGATGTTTAAGTGCTATATAAGGAATGGGTTTATGGGGCTGCATTTGCGGCAGTCAAAGAGTTGATGTCTGATTCTTGTCTCTGGCATTCCTGTGATCCTGATATCGTGTGCCTTGTTCCTGGTTCCAGTTACTCTTGTCTGTCGTGTATTCCTGTGGCGGGGCTTGTTCTCCACTGAGTCTACCCTCCTGATTACCTTGGACCTTCTCCTCCTTTCATCTGTCATTCTCCTGCCCTTGACCTTTGGACTGGCTTTCAACTACTCTTCTGGATCATCCCACATCTGTCGTCACAGACGGACCTCCTGAGTTTGTTTTGCACCGTGCTTCAGGGTTTTTGTTAGATTTCCTGGGATTTTTGAGGGTTTTTAGCCGAGTTGGCTGCTTTTTTTGTTCGTCCCCTTTCCATTTGATTGTTCAATTAACTTTTTGTTACCCCCTTTTACATCTGGGCTTGGCTTCCTTGGTCTCTGTGCTACGACAGAATCAATCATCAAGGATGTTTTTCAACAGTAGGTTGAGGGTGAATCCGGCGAAGACGGAGATCTTGTGGTCGGGCCGCTCGGGTGGTGTAGATGTCCAGCTTCCGACCCTGGACGGTGTGGCACTATGCCCATCGCCTTCCGTTAAGAGCCTGGGGGTCCATCTGGACTCCCAGCTGACCATGGAGGCCCAGGTCTCCGCGGTCAGCAAGGTTGCTTTTTTTCATCTGCAACAGGCTCGGAGGTTGGCCCCCTATATTTCCCGGAATGATCTGGCCACGGTGATCCAAGCTACGGTCATCTCAAGGCTGGATTACTGTAACGCGCTTTACGTTGGCCTTCCTTTGTCGGCGACCCGGAAGCTCAAGCTGGTGCAGAACACTGCCGCCCGGCTCCTGTTTGGAACCCCAGCAGGCCGCCACATCACACCTGTTTTGCAGGATCTGCACTGGCTCCCAATCGAGCACGGATCTCCTTCAAGGTGTTGGTTCTTACCTTTAAGGCCTTGCATGGCCTGGGGCCAGCGTACTTGAGGACCGACTCACCCCACACTGTCCCCGAGATCACTACGCTCCGAGGATGCTAATTTGTTAGAGATACCCTCGCGAAATCGGCTAAACTGACATCTACTCGCGGAGGGCGTTCTCCATTATAGCTCCTACGCTGTGGAACGCCCTCCCGGCTGGAACTGTGAGCTAGAAAGGACCTGCTCCCGTTTAGACACGCCTGCAAAACTTATTTGTTTAAGCAGGCCTTCGGTGAGTAGGTCCTGCCCATGTTCCGCTTTAGCCGCTGTCCTGGGGTGTCACGCTATCTAATTTCTGAACTGTACCTGGGGGTTTTGTATTTTGCAGTTTTAACTGTTTAATTGTCTTAGATGTTTTATCGCATTGCTTGTGTGTAGTTGTACCTTCGGTTCCTGTGAGCCGCCGCGAGCCTCAGGGAGTCGGCGGCATAGAAACCTGAATAATAAAATAAAATAAATAAAATAAAACTTGGCCAAAGGCTGGTTGAAGGATGAAAAAAAATGAAGATAATGGGAATATGTAAATTAACGCCTAACATTGCACACTTCCGTTTACAGTGCCGTTGGTTTTCATCCAAAGGGAGTCCAGCGTGCTAAGCTTATGGTTTTGTCATTTTTTTTTACTGTAGTAAAAATTCTGCAAAAGCCTTAGATTTTTGCCAGACATAAAAAGGAAGTGTGACGTAGTCCTTCCAAATGATTAGACTGTGCCTGACAAATGAAGCCAGACACAGCCTCGAATGAAACAATAATTTGTTGGCTCTCAGGTGACATCTTGGGTGACACGCATTTGCATTTTTTTTGCCTAGTCAAGGAGCTGGAAGTATTATTAAATGTATTATGAGTAACCTTTAATGAGATGACATGTTTGAACAGCTTTATGAAGATGAGGCTGGTTAGCATAAGTAGCATTTTGAAAACCCTTAAATACCAATTAACCTAGTGAAGTTGAATTGGTATACAGATGGTCTTTTCTGTATTTCAGGATCTGCTGTTGCATTTTCCCTGTTTAATCATCCTTTCCAATCTCTCCTCTTTCGCTGCCTTAAATCAGGAGTAGGCAAAGCTCTTACTGGGTTGTAATCTGCGCGATCCCCAGCCAACATGTGAAGAAGGATAGGAGTCAAACGTTTACTTGAGGGCAGTACCATAGCCAGGATTTTGATGGGGGGCTGAGTTTGATTTGGGGAGGCTGAGTTTGATTTGGGGGTCTGAGTTTGATTGGGGGTCTGAGTTTGATTGGGGGTCTGAGTTTGATTTGGGGGTCTGAGTTTGATTGGGGGGTCTGAGCTTGATTTGGGGGGGCTGAGTTTGATTTGGGGAGGCTGAGTTTGATTTGGGGGCTGAGTTTGATTGGGGGTCTGAGTTTGATTTGGGGGTCTGAGTTTGATTTGGGGGGCTGAGTTTGATTGGGGGTCTGAGTTTGATTTTGGGGGGCTGAGTTTGATTTTGGGGGGCTGAGTTTGATTTGGGGGGCTGAATTTGATTTGGGAGGCTGAGTTTGATTGGGGGGGGCTGAGTTTGATTTGGGAGGCTGAGTTTGATTTGGGGAGGCTGAGTTTGATTGGGGGGTCTGAGTTTGATTTGGGGGGCTGAGTTTGATTTGGGGGCTGAGTTTGATTGGGGGGTCTGAGTTTGATTTGGGGGTCTGAGTTTGATTTGGGGGCTGAGTTTGATTGGGGGGTCTGAGATGGGGTTGATTTTGGGGGCTGAGTTTGATTGGGGTCTAAGTTTGATGGGGGTTGAGTTTGATTTGGAGGCTGAGTTTGATTTGGGGGCTGAGTTTGATTTGGGGGACTGAGTTTGATTGGGGGTCTGAGTTTGATTTGGAGGGATGAGTTTGATTTAGGGGCTGAGTTTGATTTGGGGGGCTGAGTTTGATTTGGGGGCTGAGTTTGATTCAGGGGGCTGAGTTTGATTGTGGTGTCTGAGTTTGATTTTGGGGGGCTGAGTTTGATTGGGGGTCTAAGTTTGATGGGGGCTGAGTTTGATTGGGGGGCTGAGTTTGATTTGGGGGCTGAGTTTGATTTGGGGGCTGAGTTAGATTTGGGGGTCTGAGTTTGATTTGGGGGTCTGAGTTTGATTTTTTGGGGTGGCTGAGTTTGATTGGGGGGTTTGAGTTTGATTTTGGGGGTCTGAGTTTGATTTGGGTCTAAGTTTGATGGGGGGCTGAGTTTGATTTGTGGGTGAGTTTGATGGGGGGCTGAGTTTGATTTGGGGGGCTGAGTTTGATTTGGGGGGCTGAATTTGATTTGGGAGGCTGAGCTTGATTTGAGGGGCTGAGTTTGATTTGGGGGTCTGAGTTAGATTTGGGGGTCTGAGTTTTATTTGGGGGTCTGAGTTAGATTTGGAAGGGCTGAGTTTGATTTGGGGGGCTGAGTTTGATTTGGGGGGCTGAGTTAGATTTGGGGGGCTGAGTTTGATTTGGGGGTTGCTGAGTTTGATTTGGGGGTCTGAGTTAGATTTGGGGGGCTGAGTTTGATTTGGGGGTTGCTGAGTTTGATTGGGGGCGCTGAGAGAGAGAGAGAGAGTTAGGAACACTTTTAGTATCAGTGTAAACCTATTTTGGGGAAGGAGGGTATAAAAATTCCACAAAACTAAAAACAATTTGGAAATAATCTAAAATAAGAGTAGGCAATTGTGGATACCTACGAAGGGGGGAGAGGTTCATTAGATTGGGTTATATTGGGGAAATAAGTGTATTTATTTACTATTCTACCATTTTTGAATTTTAACAAACAAAACTATCAAGAGGTGTTTTAGATGTTCCTATTTGGGTGCCAGGTGCATTTAACAAACAATATTTGCAAAGGATGATTAGCATGTTTTTGATGAAGATTTCAATCCCTTTGGGATTTTGTTCAGGTACTTCAATAAGAAATAATCCAAGTATTTCACGAAGAAGCAATTCTTTATCTTCTTGGACAGTTGGGAAAAAGTAATCCCAAGGAAGCTTAAATTACCTTCATGAGTTTTTGAGAACTTGAAGGAGCATTTATCTTTACTATCTGATCAAAAAAAATCTTCAGCGTGTTCGAAGGACAAATGAAAAAGCCATACTGAATAAATATAGAAACCTCAGGGCTTAACCCTGTAAATAAATCTTTTTTAAAAAATAAAATAAAATAAAATAAAAACAGTCCATAATAAAATTGACTAACCCAGTGTTTTTCAACTTTTTTTGAGCCGCGGCACATTTTTTACATGTACCAAATCCGGGGGCATACCACCAACCAAAATGACACAAATGACATTCTAACACAGTAATGCATATAGTTAATATGTTTTTTAATGTATTTATACACTCAGTGTGAAACCTGGGCCTGTTTCGATGTACACAACATAGATGGCAGAAAGACACAAACTTCCCACACAGAACTCCCATAACCAAGAGAAAATACTATAAGAGTTTGGTGGGCATTGACCTTGAGTTTTGGAGTTGTAGTTCTCCGACATCCAGAGAGCACTGTGGACTGAAACAATGTTGGATCAGGATCAAACTTGGCATGAATACTCAATATGCCCAAATGTGAACACAGATGGAGTTTGGGGAAAATAGACTTTGACATTTGGGAGTTACAGTTTCTGGGATTTATAGTTAACATACAATCCAAGAGCATCCTGAACTCTTGCAACAATGGAATTGAACCAAACTTGGGATATTGAGCTCTCATTATCAACAGAAAGTACCGAAAGGGTTTGCGTGGGAATTGACCTTGAGTTTGGAAGTTGTAGTTCACCTACACCCAGAGAGCACTGTGGACTCAAACAATGTTATTTTATGTTGCTGTTTGTTTTCTATCCAGAATCACAATGTTGGAAGGAGGCTTACCACTTTAAAGTCCCTAAAACAGGCATGGGAAAACTTCAGCCCTCTGGGTGCTTTGGACTCCAACTCCCACCATTCCTAACAGCCTGAGGCCCTTTCCTGCTTAAGTGGCTGAGGGGGAAAAAGGAAGAGGGCCTGAGGCTACTAGGAATGGTGGGAGTTGGAGTCCAAAACACATGGAAGGTCCAAGTTTGCCTGTGCCAGCTTTTGACAGAGATCTCTTCTTCCCCCCTTCCCCTTCACACCCTTTCTTCCCCCTCCTGCCGAGCACTTACTTTTTCTTCTCTACTCGGGGGAGGAAGATGTGACTCGTGTGGGAGCTACTGCGCAGACTCGTCCCACATCTTCCTCCCTCCCCCCTCCCCTCCTGAACACTCTCTCGGATCAAAATGGTGGCAGAAACGGCAGCGTGAGCAAAGCGAGGCAAAACGAGCAGAGCGAGGCTGGGAAGAAGGGAGCCCGAGTGGAGAAGAAAAACTGTTTGGCAGGAGGGGGACGAAAGGGTATTGGAGGTTTCAGTTTCCCACGGCACATTAGTGTGCCACGGCACACCAGTTGGGAAACATTGGTGTATACAATCAGTGTACTATGGTTTTATTCTCTACCCAGGAAAGCCCACCTGGATCCATAAATATTTGTTCTTGTGTTTTTCATTGCTTATTCTATTAGTAGACAAATCACTATTCCTATTAGTGTTTGTGCTCATTTTTTTGTAGGACTGGTTGGTAGCTCTGCCTTGCCTCCCTCCCTCCTTCCTCCCTGGATTTACACCTTACCTTTCAGTGAAAGCAGCTCCGATTGTGCCTTAGAAATTGTTAAATTGACAACTCCCTGCTCAGGCTCACAACTTAAAAAATATGAAACACAAGGAAAAGAGGATGAAAGTAAAGTAAGGGATTAAGTCAAGTGGGAGCTCATGCCGTTCCTCGGATTTGAACCTGTGACCTTTTGGTCAGCAAGTTCAGCAGCTCAGCGCTTTAACCGATTGCGCCTTGTTCCAACATCTATAGGAGGAAACAGCACTCAGTGTTTACTGGGTGCTGTTTCCTCCTATGGATGTTGGAAAGGGGAAGCTGGTATGAAAGGAGAGCTGTCCCCAGCCTCTGGAACAGGGGTGGGCAACCTACGGCCCGCCGGTCAGATGTGGCTCGGCAGCCGATTCTGTCCGGCCCGGGGAGTAGGGCATCGGGGAGCAGGGCCAAGAGGAAGGGATGCCGCTGCCACCATCCAATCGCGGGCTCTATGGGGCCTGTGTCGGCATACAGGCCGGAGGAGCAGCGGCTTTGGAGTGCCTGACATCCATGGAGGCAATCTGGGCCTGCAGCGGTAGCACTAGGCAATCTGAGACGGCTCATCGCTGTGGCGACCCGAAAGACGATCAAGTCTTCCGGTTCGCCACGCCGATCAGCCCCGCAGGCTGCAAAGTGCTACCGCTGCAGGCGCAGATCGCGTGCAGGGATGGCAGGCACTCCAAAGCCTCTGCTCCTCTGGCTTGTTTGCCAACACAGGCCCCACAGAGCCCGCGTTCGGATGGTGGCAGCAGCACTTGGCCCCGCCCCTCTTCTCCCGGGCCGAATAGAACCAGCTGCCGGGCCGGATACGACCCATGGGGCGTAGGTTACCCACCCCTGTTCTATGGACATGGTTTCAAAGGAGAAGAGACAGCTCCCCATTCCACCCCCCCCCCAAACAAAACAGATTGAAAATGCATTTCTGAGATCAGGTCACCAGGGCAATCAGCCGCCTCAGATTGCCAACTGCTCCCCCTACAGGCCTGGATCGCCTCCAGGGATGGCAGGCACTCCATAGCAGGGCAATCAGCTGGGGAACGGCTGGGGGGTGAGAGCGGGCTGTTCTGCTCTCCTCTGCTGCAGCGGCGGCTGGGTTCACTTTGCCATCCTCTGGGCTGGGTCCAGTGGGCCATTCCATCTATAATTATATTATTATAATCATATAATTAATATAATATAATGTTATATTATATTATAATTTCAATATATTATAATGTCTATATATACTATAATATAATTATGATATTAATACTAATAATATATAAATATTTCTTGATATATTAATATGTTAATATTAATAATGTGTAATATATAGTAAATATAGTAAGTAAATAAATAAATAATGTGGATTAGAATGTAGTTCAGCCTTTAGGTGCGGCCCTCCATAATATTTTTTGGCTCTCGGGTGGCCCCTTGGAAAAAATAATTGCCCACCCCTGCTCTGGAATCAAGACACAATGGTCATGGCTCAGTTACCTAATTTGATTATATTTAAGTTACAAAATAAGATCGATATTTACTGAATCACATAAAGTATAAATAGCTGCGCCTGTTTACATTTTGCTTTTCTCAAACAACCAGCCATAACTCAAGGGGCCCAATTGAAGACGAGCTTCGTCTGAACAATTAAATTGTGTGGGTTGTGCACAGATGTCTTGCTCTGGATTCTTCCGGGATTTTTAATGCAAAATTATTCTGGCTTTGCTCTTTTTTTTCTTGCCTTGCTTTCTTAAGACTAAGAGGATCACACTGCCTTTTGCATCTGTTCATCCCACCAGGCACTTTTGTTCTTTATAGCCATGTTTGCAGCACCGTGTAAGTCTTAAATGAATAAACTAACAAACAAAAGTTCATCAAGCCAGCTAGACGTATAAGCAAAATGGCAGAGAACGGGAAAACAGATCCTCTTGGAAATGAGATTTTCCCGAAATTAAAAGTCTAGCCAAGATTTGGGCATCCCACTAGTATTCACCATTGAGCTATTTGGTTTTTTTTCCCTTGATTCAGTGCAGAGGAACGGTGAAATCAAGTGTATCTGAACAAATGTTAAGCTAAGGAGGCAGGTGTCTATAGTCTTTTTTGGCTAATAAAAATCTCAGCAAGAGGAACGCTCAGATTTTTCAAACGACACCCTTGAATAATGGGAGTTAAGCCAGGATAAACCTGATAGCCTCCAGTGGCACAATCAGTTAAAGTGCTGAACTGCTGAACTTGCTGACCAAAAGATCACAGGTTTGAATCCAGGGAGCGGCGTGAGCTCTTGCTGTTAGTCCCAGTTTCTGACAACCTAGCAGGTCGAAAACATGCAAATGTTGTTGGTTGGAGATGGGATAATGGGACATGTAATCCTCTATATCCACAGTTGCAGAGAAAACAGAAGAAGGTGGTTGATGGGTATTTGAGCAAACAGAAACAAAAAGAACAAAGTTCGTCTTCATGTAAAAACATTTACTAATATAGCTTCAAACAAACAAAAAAACCAGCAACATGCTCTTTCAATAAACAGTCCACACATTCTTCAGTAACAGGCTTCTGTGTTAACTCACACAGTATTGCAACTCCCAGCATCCCTGTTACCATTTCAGCATTGCAGCAGTTTAGGAATCCATTTCTCCAGGCTTCAGCATTTCAGCATTTAAATGAATTTCTCCAGTCTACAGCATTCCAGCATCACAGCAATATATCAGCCAGGAACTTCAGCCAGCACAATAGCCAGCATAGACAGTAAGAAACTGCAAAAGCCAAAAGCCTAACCCAATATGTAACAAAGGAGATTTATACAAGCACAGCTGCCACACCCTACTGGAGTCAGGCAAACCCAGCTGCACCTATTCAGACACACCTACAGTAGTACTACCGTGTTTCCCCGAAAGTAAGACAGCGTCTTACTTTCTTTAGACCCCCAAAATCCCCACTACGGCTTACTTTCGGGGTACATCTTATATTGGGCGACGGTACCCCAAAGTAAGACGAAGTAAGACGACTGCGGGCGGCATGGCGTGGCTTCCTGGCTGGGCGACGAGAGAGGCTCCCAGAGGGGCTCAAAAGGGGCCGGAATCCTCCTCCTCTTCCTCTATTCCTTCCAGCGGCGCCTTCCATCCTCCTCCTCTTCCTCCCAGCGGCGCCTTTCCCTCTCGCGGTTCCGCCCCTCCCTCAGTGAAGGGAGGAGGCGGAGCCGCCGCCGCGAGAGGAAGAAAGCGCCGCGGAAGTCCCGCCCCAGGGCGACTCGGGCGTCTTTCCGTGCCGCCACCCCAGCCCGCGCTCTAAACACGAGCGGGGTGGCTTAAAAGCGCCTGAGTCGTGCGCCTTCTCCCTCTCGCCGGTTCCGCCCCTCCCTTCACTGAAGGGAGGAGGGGGCGCCGCCAGCGAGAGGGAAGAAGGCGCGGCTGAGTCCCCCCAGGGCGACTCAGGCGCTTTCGCTGCCGCCCCGCTCGTGTTTGGAGTGCGGGCAGCGGGGCGGCCGGAAAGACGCTCGAGTCGCCCTGCGGGCGGGATCTCCGCCAGCGCCTCCTTCCCACTGCCGGGGCTCCGCCCCTCCTCCCTTCACTGAAGGGAGGGGCGGAACCGCTGAAAAGGCGCTGGTAGGAAGAGGAGGAGGATGGAAGGCGCCGCTGGAAGGAAGAGGAGGAAGAGGAGGAGGTTTCCGGCCCTTTGAGCCCCTCTGGGAGCCTCTCATCGCCCAGCCAGGAATCCACGCCATGCCGCCCGCAGTATGTCTTACTTTCGGGGTACGGCTTATATAAGCCGACCCCTCTGACACCCCCGATACGTCTTACAATCGGGGGTGTCATACTTTCGGGGAAACACAGTACTACAGCACATAAACCAAAAGAAACAGATACTCATAACTCAAACATTTGTTTGATATCTTTACAGTCTGACAAATGTAAGTAGATTAATAGGTACTGCCCCGGTGGAAAGGTAACAGCTCTCCATGCAGTCAAGTGGGCCACATGACCTTGAAGGTGTCTATGGACAATGCTGGCTCTTCGGCTTAGAAATAGAGATGAGCACTAACCCCCAGAACTGGACACGACTGGACTTAATGTCAGGGGAAAACCTTTAGCAAAAATCCAACAGGTTAAGAGAGGTGGGAGAAAAGCACCCAGAGGGTGTCTGTTATCAAGATATAAAACCCTTTTGTATATCGCAAATCCGCACAATATAAAGTATAAATGCAAAAAAGAGTTTGTATGGTATCACTCATTCAGTATTCTCCGTGTGGGAACACTGTCCCCAAAGTCAGAACACACCGTATGTAATGGTAGATTTCAATGTACAAAATATAACACATAATCCGATTATCCACAATTAATACAGGCAATGTTAATAAGACAAAATACATACCGTATTTTTCGCACCATAAGGCGCACCTGCTGATAAGACGCACCTAGATTTTCGAGGAGGAAAATTGGGAAAAAAATGGGGCTGGCTACACTAATATGGAGGGGGGGAGACACTAACATGGAGGGGAGGCGCTGGAGCAGAGGGGGCAGCGATGTACTCACGCTATATTCGCGCTACCCGGCGGCTCCCGCGGCTCCAGCGCATGCCCAGACTCTCGCCGCTGTGTCGCCGCAGCCAGCCGGCGGCATGGAGGAACGGGGGCGGAAGAGGGGACTCACGCCGCTCACGGACCCGAGGAGGAGCAGGAGGAGGGGGGAGGCCACGAGGGCGGCCCCCACGGAGACGCAGCGGCAGCAGCAGCAGCCGCAGCAGCAGCCGCAGCAGCGGAAGGGCCCGAAGCCAGAGGCGCATCTTCGTGACGTCACAAAGATGCGCCTCTGCCGAGGAGGAAAGCCTCGCCGGCCGCGCGCTGTAAGGAGGCCCAAAAGAAAGGGAGGGAGGGAGGAAGGGAAGGAGGAAGAGTTCCCTTCCTCCCTCCCTCCTCTCTTTCGGCGTTCTTACAGTGCGCGGTCGGGCGAGGCTTTCCTCCTCAGCAGAGGCGCATCTTCGTGACGTCACTCCCGTCGCGCCTCTGCCGAGGAGGAAGGGGAGGAAGGCCTCGCCGCGCGCCAAAGGACGGCCGGAAGAGAGGCCGGAGGGAGGGAGGAAGGAGGAAGAGTTCCTCCCTCCCTCGGGCCTCTCTTCCGGCCGTCCCAGCGCGGCCGGGCGAGGCCTTCCTCCCCTTCCTCCTCGGCAGAGGCGCGACGGAGTGACGCCACGAAGATGCGCCTCTGCCGAGGAGGAAGTCCGCTGCTGCTGCTGCCCCCGCGTCGCCATGGCGGCTGCCCTCGTGGCCTCCACTCTCCTCCGCGGGTCCGTGTGTGGCGAGCCCGCCCCGTGAGTCCCCTCTTCCACCCCCGGTCCTCAGCGCTGCCGGCTGGCTGCGGCGACACGGCGCGGGAGTTTGGGCATGTGTGGGCGCAGCCAGGGAGCCGCCCGGAGCCGCGGGGGCGCGAATATAGCGTGAGTATATCACCGCCCCCTCTGCTCCAGCGCCCCCTCCCCTGCATCTTCGCTCCATAAGACAGCTGATTTTTTCTTCCTACTTTGGGAGGAAAAAACTGCATCTTATGGTGCGAAAAATACGGTATATATCGTCCTGCAAAGTCCCAAGTCCCAATAATTTCCAATATATATGGGAATGGGAGAGTAAACAAACTATATTCCCGTGCTGGAATGTTTGCGATCTGGGAGTTCCAGCCAGCCACAAAAGGAGGCTGCGGAGAAACCGCTCCTTGGTTCGTTTGGAAGTTGTGTCTCTAATAATCCAAATTGGTTAAGCCAAGCATAAGAGTCCAAGCAATGCCCTTCCAAACTGGAATATATCAAAAAGATGTAAGTATTATATGTACTTGCACTGTGTCTGCTCCTGACAGAGGGCTTACAGTTTGCAAATACAGCAGCTGCTCCCCGTTATCCTTTGTGGACGCCTGGAACTCCGTTGAGAGGCGTTTGTAGTTTCTCGGGTGCGTAGCAAATAGTGATTCGCCACGAAGGGAGGCTGGGCTCCTATGTTCCAAAGGAGCTGAATTGTAAAATTGGTGGTATGTCCAAAGTAACGATAAAGGTTCCCAAGGTCTGCACAGGTTTCTTTTTGAAATATAGGGACAGAGAGGATCGTCCCCGATATAGGGGATAATAGTAAGTATAGTGGATAAAGGAAAAGGCAAAAATCTTCACCCCAATGGGCCAAATTTCGATATCAAAGTGTCCATTCCATAGGTTGTACACACAAGAGATTGTAATCCTTAAGTAAGAACATAAGAACATAAGAAGAGCCATGCTGAATCGGACCTCAGCCCATCTAGTCCAGCATTCTGTATCACACAGTGGCCCACCAGTTGTACACTGGGATCTCGAGCAGAAGGGAGGGCAAACCCTGACCTGCTCCCGACCCCCCAAGTCATGGAAGAAAAGGTTTTAGCCGCAGACGGTACACTGTAGTTGGCCAAGACCATTTCGCCATAGACCAAGGCTTGTTCACAGCGGTAAACCTTTGAATATATATTATACTAGCTGAGGACCCGGCGGTGCCCAGGTTATTTGAGGAAGGCATTGTGTGCCAAGGTTGGTTCCTATTAGATGGTTATGTGGCTTGCAGTGGTCTCAGGAACTTAGTAAAGGTACTGCGAGTCCTGGGTGCCTAGTCAGGAAAATCAAGTTAAGGAAGCCTAACAATATCCCATGAGCTGAGGCCTAGTCAGGAAAATCAAGTTAAGGAAGCCTTTCTGTCAATTTTGGGGCTGGTTTGTGTTTTATAGGGGCTGTAGTGTTGTTTGGGAAGTGAATGACGCGAAGGTACTGCAAATCCCATCATTCGTGGCCCCTCCTGCCCTAAACCACACCAGGTAGTGAAGTGGGCCATTGGTCGCCTGTTTGCCAAGTTTGGTCCTGATCTGTCAGTGCTGTAGGCCTTTCCCTTTCCCTCTGAGTCACTTTAGAATGTTTGAATGTGGTTGGCCATTTGGAGGCAGTTATGCAAATTCCATTTCAGCCAATCCCCTCTGTCTGGGGCCATAGAATGTTGGAGTTCTGAGGCTGGCCAGTTAGAGCCCGTTATGCAAATAATCCCACAATGGCAGCCAATCGAAACGCTGGCACATATTCCTCCCATATTCCTTGCTCGGTCGCTCGGCCGCACCACCGCAAACACTGACTTTTATTATATGTAATAGATAGATAGATAGATAGATAGATAGATAGATAGATAGATGGCTCTCACTGAAATACATTTCCAAATATTTTGCTTTTATGGCTCTGAGTCAAAAAGGTTCTCGACCCCTTTCCTAGAGCTTATTGCCATCAAGACAGGCATGTAGCCAGGGGGGGGGGCTAAGGGGGCTTCAGCAAAAGATTTCCTAGGGACCTAAAGTGGTGAGCCTCCTTCCAACATTGTGATTCTGGATAGAAAACAAACAACAACATAACATACCATGGTTTGAGTCGATAGTGCTCTCTGGGTGTAGGTGAACTACAACTTCCAAACTCAAGGTCAATTCCCAAGCAAACCCTTTCAGTACTTTCTGTTGGTAATGAGAGTTCAATATGCCAAGTTTGGTTCAATTCCATTGTTGCAAGAGTTCAGGATGCTCTTTGTGTGTTAACGAACTGTAACTCCCAAATGTCAAGGTCTATTTTCCCTTGAACTTCATCTGTGTTCACATTTGGGCATATTGAGTATTCATGCCAAGTTTGGTCCTGATCCAACATTGTTTGAGTCCACAGTGCTCTCTGGATATAGGAGAACTACAACTCCAAAACTCAAGGTCAATGCCCACCAAACTCTTATAGTATATTCTCTTGGTTCCAAATATTTTGCTTTTATGGCTCTGAGTCAAAAAGGTTCTCGGCCCCTTTCCTAGAGCTTATTGCCATCAAGACAGGCATGTAGCCGGGGGTGCTAAGGGGCTTCACCCCCCAAATTCTCAGGGTGGTCTGCGAGAAGGCCTTACTGGTACATTATTTAAACTGTTATGTTTATTCATATCATGATCTGATCACTATGCTCATTATATCCCACCTTCATGGGGTTATTGGGATAACAATACAAAAGATTTCCTAGGGTAAACCCTCTTCCACCCAGTCTCAGCCCCCTCCGAACCAAACTCACCCCCCCCCGAACCAAAATCCTGGCTACGGCCCTGCATCAAGACATTAATAAGTGGTTAACATGCAGAGAAAGTGTTGCTTCTCCAAAGTTACCAAACCACTTCCTTTTATGTAGACAGAAAGGAGAGGAAGTGTTCAGGGGAAGTGCTTTGAGGTCGTAGCCTGGAAATGTGTGTTGAACCACTGACACATTCCTGCCCTTCAGAAAACCAGATAGCTCTTACATCTTCTGCTCCCGCAACGTCTCCTTCTAGACACATCCAATACCTTTTAAATGTCTCAAGCAATAAGCTATTGATTTC
The DNA here is from genome assembly GCA_030556195.1 of Anolis apletophallus. Taxonomy (NCBI): domain Eukaryota; kingdom Metazoa; phylum Chordata; class Lepidosauria; order Squamata; family Anolidae; genus Anolis; species Anolis apletophallus. The sequence goes on from JARBWK010000013.1 coordinate 45,050,820, forward strand.
TCTCTGTATTTTCCCTTCAGGGCTTTGTTGCTTTCATTTTTCCTTCCTCTTTGGAACTCCTCCTGGTATTTTTTTCTCTCTCTCCCTCATTTTAGAGCAACAGCACAAGGAAAGTACAAGTAGAGCTGTGCGGATTCGGTTTTTCTCATCCCCCTCCCTTGTTTTAAAGACGACACTTACATCGTTATGAACTAATTTCATTCTTTTAATTTCTTTCATTGTTTTTTTAAAAATATATTTATTAGGGTTTTCCATAGACAGTAAAAGTGGGGGAACAATTTCAGGTAGAGGACAGTAGGAACGATAGAGAGGAGAGGTTGGAAGTGGTGATGGGGGGGGGGTAGAGGAGGTGGGAAAGGGGGAGTGTGTGGGGGGTGGTAGCCGGGAATTAGGGGTAGGAGGTGGTGGGAGGGAAGAGGGGGGAAGGGAGGTTAGGATACTGTGGAGTAAGCGGGGGGGGCAGTGAGGGCAGTCCCTGGGGGGTGACAGTGTCTTTCCTGTCCCCAAAAAGGAGAAGAAAGCCTCTGGGTCTCTGGGGGAGGAGAGATCCTTCCGTTGTGTGAACTATTGAGCTACAAGTTCGTGGTTATCCCCTCCTGCTCTTGATAAGAGGGTGTGCGGGGGGTGGCTGGGTTTCCAATTGTTCAAGATAGGCCTCGTGATTTCAGGAAGGCTTTCACCGTGGACCAGTCAGTTCTCTTGAGGGGGTACCCTCCCGTTTCCGATAAGTAAAAGGAAAGTTTGTCCATGTCCATGGCGTCTCGTATTTTGTCCAACCATTCCTCGAGCTCGGGGACCTCCTCGCTCTTCCACTTCCTCGCGTAGACTATTCTCGCCGTCGTTGACAGGTACGCAAATAGTCTTTCCGCATTCTCGTCCGGCATGTCTTCTTCGGACGTTAGTCCAAGCAGATAGGCTTCAGGTTTAAGTTCCATGGAGAGACCCAGAATCTTTTGTGTGGCAATGTGGATCTTCTTCCAGAATTGCACAGCGTGTTGGCAGGACCACCACATGTGGTAAAAGTGCCCGTCTGGGAAGCGCACTTCCAGCACTTGTTTTGCGTCTCTTTGCACATGAGGCTCAGCTTGTGCGGGGTCATGTACCACCGATTGAACATTTTGTGCCAGTTCTCAGTCAACTCCATCGCGTAGGTGTACCTCAATTTTTTCTTCCATACTTTCTCCCACTCGTGAAGTGTGATTGGCCTGCCGATATTCTTGGCCCATTTCACCATGCAGCCTTTCACCACTTCAGTTTCTGTGGCCCACTCCAGCAGCTTGGAATACAGTTTGGAGATTCGCTTCTTATGTTTCTTGAGGAGGGGGCCCCAGAAGTTCTCTTTCTCCTCAAAACCCAGGAGGTCATCATCTTTGAAACACATCTTGACGTGGTGCAGCTGAAGCCAGGTCACGTTTTGAAGTTTAACTGAATCTGTTCTAGTGACTTTAGACGCCTCTTTCCTCCCACCTTGCTGGATAAGTCTCCGTACGTGGGCCACCTGCTCCAGCCCAGCAGGCCTTTCTGGTGCGCTTCCAGAGGAGAGAGCCAGAGGGGTGTGTGACGATAGAACCGGTTCTTATATTTCCGCCAGATTCTTATTATTGCTGCTCTTAGTATGTGTCTTCTGAAGCATCTCCCCTCCTCTTTTCGGTCGTACCAGACAAAGTTGTGCTACCCAAGTTGCAGGTCGAATCCCTCGAGAGCCAGCAGCCCGACCTTTCTCAGGTCCAACCAGTCCGCCAGAAAAACTAGCCCACACGCCTCGAAGTAGATCCTGAGATCTGGTAGGCCCAGGCCTCCTCTCCCTTTTCCGTCAATTAATGTCAGGTATCTAATCCTAGCCTTTTTGCCTTCCCACACAAATTTCAGAATGTCCTTCTTCCAGCTCTCAAAGATGCGATCCGATCTGATGACAGGGATGTTCTGGAACAGGTATAGCAGCCTTGGGAGCACGTTCATTTTGATGGCTGCTATCCTTCCCAGGAGGGATAGCCCTGCCTGTTTCCAATTGTCCAGATCTTTCTGCACCCCTGACCACAGCGCATCGTAGTTATTCTTCACCAGGTGGGAGTTCTGGGCTGTCAGGTGTATACCTAGATATTTGATCCCTTTCGACGTCTGGATACCCGTCAGCCGTTCCAGTTGGCCTTGGCGCTTTTTGGGCATATTCTTCGTTAGGATCTTTGTTTTGGATCTGTTTATCCGAAGCCCTGCGACCCTCGAACTGCTCGATGTCCGCGAGCCACAGGTGTATGCATTGTTAAATGTGTTTTGAGATGTTTTAAAACTGCTTAAAAGGCAAAATATTCAGATTATTTTTCTATTATTTTTTAAAATTGTTTTTGTTTTATTTGCTCTTTTAACTCAGTGTTTCCCGACCGCTGTTCCACGGCACACCAGTGTGCCGTGAGCGATCACCTGGTGTGCCGTGGGAAAACCTCTCTTCTCCACTTTCTTCCCCCTCCTGCCAAACTCCTGCTGCTGGGGGGGAGGGGGGGGCCGGGCGGCGGCGGCGAAGAAGGGGTCGAAGCGCCGCCTCCTTCGGCCATTTCACCAGCCACCCAGCCTCCAATCGAGGGAGGGCGGGGAACGGAAGCAGAAGTGAGGATCGCAGTCCGAGGCAGGCCCACCGGCTTCTTCTTTTGAACCACAGGAAAGAAGGAAGGAAGGCAAGCAACGGCGGACCGAGTGAGCGCCTTCCCTTCTGGTGTAGAAGAGGGAGAGAGCCACTCAGGAAGGGAGCCACCTGGGGGTTCTGTGTGGGAAGTTTGGCCCAGTTCTATCATTGGTGGGGTTCAGAATGCTCTTTGACTGTAGGGGAACTATGAATCCCAGCAACTACAACTCCCAAATGGCAAGGTCTATTTCCCCATCATTCATATTTGGGCATATTGAATATTCATTTCAAGTGTAGTCCAGATCCATCATTATTTCAGTCCACAGTGCTCTGTGGGTGTAGGTGAACTACAACTTCCAAAATCAAGGTCAATTCTGTGTTAAAATATTTTATTGATTTCCAACATTAAAATGACACACCAAACGAGAGTAACTCCCACAACAGACATAGAAATACAATCACAAAACACACTAAAAACTACTAGTTATGTTTTGGACTCCAACTCCCATGATTCCTAGCAGCCTCAGGCTCTTTTCCTTTCCCCCCCTCAGCCACGTAAGCAGGAAAGGGCCTCAGGCTGTTAGGAATGGTGGGAGTTGAAGTCCAAAGCACCCAGAGGGCCGAAGTTTTCCCATGCCTGTTTTAGGGACCATAAAGTGGTGATCCTCCTTCCAACATTGTGATTCTGGATAGAAAACAAACAACATAACATAACATTGTTTGAGTCCACAGTGCTCTCTGGGTGTAGGTGAACTACAACTTCCAAACTCAAGGTCAACTCCCAAGCAAACCCTTTCAGTACTTTCCGTTGGTAATGAGAGTTCAATATGCCAAGTTTGGTTCAATTCCATTGTTGCAAGAATTCAGGATTCTCTTTGACTGTGTGTTAACAATAAATCCCAGAAATGCTCCCAAATGTCAAGGTCTATTTCCCCAAACTCCATCTGTGTTCACATTTGGGCATATTGAGTATTCATGCCAAGTTTGGTCCTGATCCAACATTGTTTCAGTCCACAGTGCTCTCTGGATATAGGTGAACTACAACTCCAAAACCCAAGGTCAATGCCCACCAAACTCTTATAGTATTTTCTCTTGTAATGGGAGTTCTGTGTGGGAAGTGTGTGTCTTTCTGCCATTCCTGCCAGGATTTCTGTGTTGTGTTCATCGAAACAGGCCCAGGTTTCACACTGAGTGTATAAATACATTTTAAAAACATATTAACTATATGTATTACTGTGTTAGAGTGTCATTCTGTGTCATTTTGGTTGGCGGTGTGCCCCAGGATTTTAGAAATGTTAAAAAAAGTTGGGAAACACTGTTTTAACTGAAATATTGTGCTTAATCTGTTATAAGGAGAGGTAGAGGAGAAAATTGTTATTTTTTATTTAAAATCATTTTAGTATTTAGGGTTTAAAACACTCCCCCCCCCCCATTTTTCCCTCTAATTGATGATATGAAAATCCATCTGTTTCATTTTTATTCCTCCCCCCCCACCCCACCCTCCCGCCTTGAATCCTCAGAATTTGCTCCCTGTTTTTTTAGTGAGTAGTATAAGGTTTTTTCTTTCTTTCGTGAATGGAAACATGGACATATGTTCACACGCATTTTTCCTGAAGTTAGCACTTTTTGTAGGCATTTTCCTCACTCTACAGGGATTTTACGTATTTCTCCTTATTAGCAAAAACTTGCTTCTGTGCATCTTTCCCAATATGCATAGTTTTCAAATGAATAATTGGCTTTCTGTGTATCTTTTCTGTCTTTACCAGAATATATAACAAAAGACAGAAGTGTATTGCTCTCGGAGGCATGAGATCTTTTTCTGCTCTTTGGTCCATTTTAGCTGATATGACTCCATTGTATGGAATGCTTGGATTTGTAATTTCTTGAAGCATTTCATTTTTACTACCAGTTATATCCGTGATATTTAATACCCCAGGGCTGCCCAGGAAGTCGATCGCGATCGGCCAGTCGATCCCGGGACCGAAGGAGGTCGATCCCAGGATGGGGCGCTTCTCATAGGGGCAGAGCCAGGCCCCACCAAGCCAGCCCCTCCCCAGCTTCGGCACTCCCAGCAGCTTCTCCAGGCGTGAGGATGGCAATGCCAAGCCAGTGGTGGCATAGCTAGCACAAGGCTGGCTTGGCACTGCTGTCCACAAGCCTGGAGAAGCTGCTGGGAGCTCCAAAGCCAGAGGGGGAGGGGCGGGGCTTGGTGGGCCTGGCTCCCCTCTGGCTTCTGCTTTACCAGCTGCTTCTCCAGGCTTGAGGATGGCAATGCCAAGCCAGTGGTGGCATAGCTAGCACAAGGCTGGCTTGGCACTGCTGTCCACAAGCCTGGAGAAGCTGCTGGGAGCTCCAAAGCCAGAGGGGAGGGGCGGGGCTTGGTGGGGCCTGGCTCCGCCCCCCCTCTGGCTTCTGCTTTACCAGCAGCTTCTCCAGGCTTGAGGATGGCAATGCCAAGCCAGTGGTGGCATAGCTAGCACAAGGCTGGCTTGGCACTGCTGTCCACAAGCCTGGAGAAGCTGCTGGGAGCTCAAAGCCAGAGGAGGGGGGGGGGGGGGCTTGGTGGGGCCTGGCTCCGCCCCCCTCTGTCTTCCCCTCTACCAGCAGCTTCTCCAGGCTTGAGGATGGCAGTGCCAAGCCAGTGGTGGCATAGCACAAGGCTGGCTTGGCACTGCTGTCCACAAGCCTGGAGAAGCTGCTGGGAGCTCCAAAGCCAGAGGGGAGGGGGCGGGGCTTGGTGGGGCCTGGCTCCGCCCCCCCCTCTGGCTTCTGCTTTACCAGCAGCTTCTCCAGGCTTGAGGATGGCAATGCCAAGCCAGTGGTGGCATAGCTAGCACAAGGCCGGCTTGGCACTGCTGTCCACAAGCCTGGAGAAGCTGCTGGGAGCTCCAAAGCCAGAGGGGAGGGCGGGGTGGGGCCTGGCTCGCCCCCCTTTACCAGCTGCTTCTCAGGCTTGAGGATGGCAATGCCAAGCCAGTGGTCTGGCTGTCCCAAGCCCTGCTCTGGCTGCTGCTTTACCAGCTGCTTCTCCAGGCTTGAGGATGGCAATGCCAAGCCAGTGGTGGCATAGCTAGCACACGGCTGCCTTGGCACTGCCATCCCCACGCCTGGCGAGCTGCTGGGAGCTCCAAAGCCAGAGGGGGGGGGGGGGGCTTGGTGTGGCCTGGCTCCGCCCCCCTCTGGCTTTCGCTCTACCAGCAGCTTTTCCAGGCTTGAAGATGGCAATGCCAAGCCAGTGGTGGCATAGCTAGCACAAGGCTGGCTTGGCACTGCTGTCCACAAGCCTGGAGAAGCTGCTGGGAGCTCCAAAGCCAGAGGAGGGGCGGGGCTTGGTGGGGCCTGGCTCCGCCCCCCTCTGGCTTCAGCTCTAGCAGCAGCTGCTCCAGGCTTGAGGATGGCAGTGCCAAGCCAGTGGTGGCATAGCTAGCACAAGGCTGGCTTGGCACTGCTGTCCACAAGCCTGAGAAGCTGCTGGGAGCTCCAAAGCCAGGCGGGGCTTGGGGAGGGGCGGGGCTTGGTGGTGGGCCTGGCTCCGCCCTCCCTCTGGCTTTCTGCTTTACCAGCAGCTTCTCCAGGCTTGAGGATGGCAATGCCAAGCCAGTGGTGGCATAGCTAGCACTCCCTCTGGCTTCTGCTTTACCAGCAGCTTCTCCAGGCTTGAGGATGGCAATGCCAAGCCAGTGGAGGCATAGCTAGCACAAGGCTGGCTTGGCACTGCTGTCCACAAGCCTGGAGAAGCTGCTGGGAGCTCCAAAGCCAGAGGGGGGGCGGGGCTTGGTGGGGCCTGGCTCCGCCCCCCCTGGCTTCTGCTTTACCAGCTGCTTCTCCAGGCTTGAGGATGGCAATGTCAAGCCAGTGGTGGCATAGCTAGCACAAGGCTGGCTTGGCACTGCTGTCCACAAGCCTGGAGAAGCTGCTGGGAGCGCCAAAGCCAGAGGGGAGGGGGCGGGGCTTGGTGGGGCCTGGCTCCGCCCCTCCCCTCTGGCTTCTGCTTTACCAGCAGCTTCTCCAGGCTTGAGGATGGCAATCCAAAACAAACTGTAAGGCTATGTGTTACACACAACAGTATACTTTTAATACACATTGTATATTGAATACTGTTTCAATTGATAAAGATTCATTGAATACTGTTTCTATTGATTGAGATGATTTATTGACATTGTAACAGACCTTTACTCTGTTGTTTATATTGTGGATGTCAATGCCAAGACAGTGGTGGCATAGCTAGCACAAGGCTGGCTTGGCATTGCCATCCTTTAAGCCTGGAAAAGCCGCTGGTAGAGCGGAAGCCAGGGGGGCGGAGACAGGCCTCACCAAGCCCCGCCCCTGCCCCTCCCCTCTCCAGCCTAGAGGAGGTAGGTAGATCTTTTTGACTTGGTTTTATTATAAGTAGTTCGCATGCTGAAAAAGTGTGGGCACCCCTGTAATACCTTATGGCAAGGATCGGGAACCTTTTTGACTCAGAGAGCCATAAGAGCAAAATATTTGGAAATTTATTTCAATTACACACACACACACACACACACACTGAATTCAACTAAATGGGAAGGGTGTTGAATTTCAAAAGACAGCAATACTTTCTATAAGCTACTTACTCAAGAGTAGTCCAAATGGCATCACAAGGAGTGCTTCAATGACAATGGCTTCTGAATTGAAGCCTTTCTTGCCTTTACATACAATGTTCACTTTAGTGCAGAGGTTGGGAACTTATGTCCGCAGGCCCCTCCCCAACCAAGGAGTTACCAGAAAGCGGTCCTGGGACGCAGAAAACGCTGCGTGGAGGGTCCGGCCTGTCCCAGTCCTCCCTACCTCCCTTGCTGCGGGTTTTGTGCCCGGTAGGGCCCGCCACACAGCATTTTCCGTGACCCAGGGCCGCTTTCCGGCAACTCCTTGGGCAGGGAGATGCCTGCAGCCCGGCATCCAACCCCTCCCCGCCCAAGGAGTTTCTGGAAAACGGCCCTGGGCCACGGAAAACAGCCCGTGGCGGGCCTGACCTGCCCCGGTCCTCCCCGCCTCCCTCACTGCAGGTTTCGGTCCTGGCAGGGCCCGCCACGTGGTGCTTTCCAGCAACTCCTTGGGCGAGGAGGGAAGGTCAGGCAGGAGAAGGAGGAGGGACCTCCTCATGGGGGGGGGAGAGGTGTGTTTTTTTCCTTCCTTTGTTGTTTTTGTGGAGTTTTTTTTCAGTGATGGTCACACTTTGGATTGTGAGGAGTTTTGTTGTCAAACTTGGTGTGTTTTTGTTCAGTGGTTTTTTTTTGTTTACTTCGGCCGAATTACGACAGTTTTCTTTTTTATATATAGACTAGCTTTGGGACCCGGCAGTGCCCGGGTTATTTGAGAAAGGCATTGTGTGCCAGGGTCGGTCTTTGGTACTTCAAGTCCCATCATCCATGGTCCACCCTCCTGTAAACTGTAGAAGGATGGAGACTGGGTCATGGGGGCACAGGGTACCAAGTGTAGTCTTTTTCGGTCTTTGTTCAGGGCTGCAGTGGTCTGTGGGAAATGAAGGCTTTGAAAGTACTACAAATCCCATAATCCATGGAGGTACCTCAAGTCCCACTCTTCTCCATTCGGCAGTAGAATGTAGTGTGGGTCATAGGGGCACTGTGTGCCAAGCTTGGTATTGCATTGGGCGTCTGTGTGGCAAGTGTGGTCCTGATCCGTCATTGGTGTGGGCCGCTGTGCTCTAAGCAAGTGAGTTAAAGTACTGAAATTTCCATCATCCATGGTGCATCCTACCTCAAACTGCACCAAGATGTAGAGTGCATCTGGGGGGGGGGGGGGTCTGTGGGCCAAGTTTGGTCTTGTTCTGTCATTGTTGTGGACCTAGTCAGGAAAATGAAGTTGAGGAAGCCTTACTGTCAAATCTGGTTGTGGCCTAGCCAGGATAATCAAGTAGAGGAAGCCTTACTGTCAAATCAGGTTGTGGCCTAGTCTGGGAAATTAAGTAGAGGAAGCCTTACTGTCAAATCAGGTTGTGGCCTAGTCTGGGAAATCAAGTAGAGGAAGCCTCTCTGGCAAATCAGGTTGTGGCCTATTCTGTAAAATCAAGTAGAGGAAGCCTTACTGGCAAATCAGGTTGTGGCCTAGTCTGGGAAATTAAGTAGAGGAAGCCTTACTGTCAAATCAGGTTGTGGCCTAGTCTGGAAAATCAAGTAGAGGAAGCCTTACTGGCAAATCAGGTTGTGGCCTAGTCTGGAAAATCAAGTAGAGGAAGCCTTACTGGCAAATCAGGTTGTGGCCTAGTCTGGAAAATCAAGTAGAGGAAGCCTTACTGGCAAATCAGGTTGTGGCCTAGTCTGGGAAATTAAGTAGAGGAAGCCTTACTGTCAAATCAGGTTGTGGCCTAGTCTGGAAAATCAAGTAGAGGAAGCCTTACTAGTAAATCAGGTTGTGGCCTAGTCTGGGAAATCAAGTAGAGGAAGCCTTACTGGCAAATCAGGTTGTGGCCTAGTCTGGAAAATCAAGTAGAGGAAGCCTTACTGGCAAATCAGGTTGTGGCCTAGTCTGAAAAATCAAGTAGAGGAAGCCTTACTGGCAAATCAGGTTGTGGCCTCGTCTGGAAAATCAAGTAGAGGAAGCCTTACTGGCAAATCAGGCTGAGGCCTAGTCTGGGAAATCAAGTAGAGAGGAATCAGGTTGTGGCCTTCAGGATAACTGGCAAATCAGGTTGTGGCCTAGTCAGGATAATCAAGTAGAGAGGAAGCCTAGTCTGAAAATCAAATCAAATCAGGTTGTTGTCAGGATAATCAAGTAGAGGAAGTCTGAAAAATCAAGTAGAGGAAGCCTTACTGTCAAATAAGGTTGTGGCCTCGTCTGGAAAATCAAGTAGAGGAAGCCTTACTGCCAAATCAGGCTGAGACCTAGTTTGTTAAATCAGCTGAAGGAAGCCTTTTTTAAAAAGTGCACTCTGGCACCTTTGAGATTTTGGATGTTGGAATGTTGGCCATGCAGAGTCCGTTATGCAAATTTTCCCTCAGTGGCAACCAATCTCCTCTGTCTGGTGCCTTAGAGGGTTGGAGTTCTGAGGCTGGCCAGTCAGAGCCATTTATGCAAATAATCGCAGAGTGGCAGCCAATCGAAACGCTGGCACATATTCCTCCCGTCGCTCGGCACATCCGCCCACTGCCTGCAAACACTGACTTTTATTATATGTAATAGATAAATCATTGGAATTGCAAAATTGATTTTAAAAACTTTGGGGAAAAATATGAAGCAGAAAAAGTATGGGAAGACAGGCTTACAAACTTGTATGGAGGTAGGAATACAGAGCCATAGATCAGTGAATCGACACAGTTGCACAAGCGCAGAGATGTGTGATGGCAAGGCCGCACATGCTAATATGGTATGCCATGATTCCATGACTACTAGGCATGGTTTAGAACCCAAATATCGCGATTCTAAATGCAAATGGGGGGTTGATTAGTAATAGAAAGACTTACAAAAAAATTCCAAACAGTTCTAAAATGTAACGTAATTACTAACGAAATTCTAAATTGGTTCTAAAGTCTGAAAAGCAGGGGAACAGGACTGACACCGTTTTAAGCACAGGCAAATCAAGGGGCAACATTTCCCTTGGTTTTCTTGCAGGGAGATATAAAGCATTAATATATTATTATTATTAGTATTATTATTATTAAATAAAATAGTCAAGGCTTGCTTCTCCAGAGCATTTATTAGAAATAAATAATAAATTCTAATAGTAAGAATGTAGTAAGGGTGATAGTGACCTGGAGGGTATGAGGAACGTGCTCTTGGTAAACTAGAACAGGGCTGTCCAACTGGCCTGGGTGGAAACTTATATCTTAGCAGGAAAGGGGCCGCCCGCACGGCCCCTTTCCTGCTAAGATATAACCCGACCCAGGCTTGGGTCGGCTTATATCTTAGCGGGGAAAGGGCTGCCGTGCGGGTGGCCCCTTCCCGCTAGAAATAACCCGACCCAGGCTTGGGTCGGCTTATATCTTAGCGGGAAAGGGCTGCCGTGCGGGTAGCCCTTCCCCGCAAGATATGCCGACCCAGGCTTGGGTCGGCTTATATCTTAGTGGGGAAAGGGCTGCCTTGCGGGTGGCCCCTTCCCCGCTAAGAAATAACCCGACCCAGGCTTGGGTCGGCTTATATCTTAGCGGGGAAAGGGCTGCCGTGCGGGTGGCCCCTTTCCGCTAAGATATAACCCAACCCAGGCTTGGGTCGGCATATCTTAGCGGGAAAGGGCTGCCATGCGGGTGGCCTTCCCGCTAAGAATAACCCGACCCAGGCTTGGGTCGGCTTATATCTTAGCGGGAAAGAGCTGCCGTGCAGGCGGCCCCCCTTCCCGCTAAGAAATAACCCCACCCAGGCATGGGAAACAGGAGGAAACTCGGCCCCGGGCTGCTTCCAAGCGCGCTTTGGAAGCAGCTCGGGGCCTTGATTCGGAGGAATTTTCTCCTGTTTCCCAGGCTGTCTCTCAGAAGCGGAGGGAGAGCCTGGAGAACAGGAGGAAATTCCTCCGATTGGGAACTCGCAGGGGTTAAGGGAGGCATCGATGCCACCCTTTTGCTCCTGCGAGGTCCCAATCCAACCCGTGTTCCCCTTAATACGGGTTGGATTCTGACCTGGCAGGGGGGGAAGGGAGACATCGATGCCAAGCCTGGGTCGGGTTATATCTTAGCAGGAAAGGGGCCGCCTCGCGGCAGCCCTTTCCCGCTAACATATGCCGACCCAAGCCTGGGTCGGGTTATTTCTTAGCGGGGAAGGGGCCACCCGCACGGCAGCCCTTTTCCCGCTAAGATATACCCGACCCAAGCCTGGGTTGGCTTATATCTTAGCAGGAAAGGGGGCCGCTCGCACGGCAGCCCTTCCCCCGCTAAGATATAAGCCGACCCAAGCCTGGGTCGGGTTATTTCTTAGCGGGAAGGGGCCACCTGCACGGCAGCCCTTTCCAGGCCCCTTTCCCTCCAGCCGCTCTAGGACTTCCGGTTTCGATCTCTCTATGGTTCTGGCTGGTTTTTCTCTTCCTGGAGGCAAGGCCTTTCAGTTAAAGTAGGCCTCGAGCATGGAAAGGCCCCATCTGACTGTGAGTAATGTCTGGGATTTTGGATTTTGGATTTTGGAGGGGGTAATAGGGAGCCTTCGAAATATTTCCCCTTCCTCCTCGGATAGGCGCGATGAAGTGACGTCAGTTCGTCGCGCCTCTGACGGGGAAGCCCTCGCCGGCTGCGCTAAGAACGCTGTAAGCGCGCAGCCGGCGAGGGCTTCCCCTCGTCAGAGGCGCGACGAACTGACGTCACTGTCGCGCTCTGTGCCGAGGAGGAAGGGGAAGCCGCGCTGTAAAGGAGGCCCTAAAGAGAGGCCGGAGGGAGGGAGGGAACTCTTCCTCCTTCCCTCCCTCCCTCCCTGCGGCCTCTCTTTCGGGCGTTCTTACAGCGCGCGCCTCCTCCCCTTCCTCCTTGGCAGAGGCGCTTCTTCCTGACGTCAGGAAGAAGCACCTCTGGCTTCGGGCCCTTCCGCTACTGCTGCTGCTGCGGCTGCTGCTACGGCTGCCGCTGCGTCGCCGTGGGGGCCGCCCTCGTGGCCTCCCCCCTCCTCCTCGGGTTTGTGAGTGGCGAGGCCGCCCCACGAGTCCCGTCTTCCGCCCCCGTTCCTCCGCGCCGCCGGCTGGATGCAGCGACACGGCGGCGAGTATGGGGATGGGCAGGAGCCGCCGGGAGCCGCCGTAGGGGGCGCGAATATAGCTTAAGTACATCGCGCCCCCCCTCTGCTCCAGCGCCTCCCCCCCCCTCCATGTTAGTGTATTCGCTCCATAAGACGCAGCTAATTTTTCTTCCTACTTTGGGAGGAAAAAAACTGCGTCTTATGCTCCGAAAAATACGGTATATCCTGCATATTGGATATTTACAATTCATTACAGGAGAAATATTTCAGTTACTACAATAGCAACTAAAATAATGTTATGATTGGGGGTCACCACAACATGAGGAACTGTATTAAGGGGTCACGGCATTAGGAAGGTTGAGAACCACTGCTTTAACGGACACATACTTTCCCCTTTCTTCCTTGGGTAGGTTATTCTCATGGTTATGTATAGTCAAGAAGCCAGCTTTTTTGCAACCTCAGAACAGCCAACCTCAAATATACAGTTAACAGATAAAAAACTAAATAAATCAGCAGCCCGAACCCCAATTACAGTTGAAGATACCATATGTTTATGTGTACAGACTGCATCTGTTAGCAAAAATTGGCTCTGTTTATGGGAACCTAGTCGGCTCATTTAAGTTCAAAGTCATATCCTTCCTGAGCAGGTTGAAATATTATATTCCATACTTAGCTATTTTTCCCCTTTGCAAGTTGAATTCTTTTTTTTAAAACTCTTATCCACTTTGTTTTAACTGCAATATAATTTTTTTTCAAAGGTATTCCGTTTTCTCAGCTAACGTCTGTTTTCTTCTGGGGACTACATATCTTCTATCTATGTATATAATAAAAGTCAGTGTTTGTGGCGGTGCGGTGGGAGGAATATGTGGCAGCGTTTCGATTGGCTGACACTGTGGGATTATTTGCATAAATGGCTGTGACTGGCCAGCCTCCCAACATTCCAACACAGCACAGAGAGGAAAGGGAAGGGCTTGAGGCAGGCATCAATGGCTGGAGTTGGAGTTAAAACACAAAAAACAAAAGTGGAACCACTGGGGGATGACGCAGATGTAAGCTCACAGGTGGTCACAATGAATCAAAATAGCATTTATCAATGCAAAATATAGACAACAGTATATCAACAGTAGTATAAAGTGAAAGACGCACGCAATAGTAGCCAGTACATATGATATCACAGCCTGGTCACGTGAGTACACAATGATAGAAAGACAATAAATCCGTTGAAACAGGGGCAACAAGGACAAAAGTCCAGAGTAATTTGAAGTTCTGTGTTACTCACGACAGGGAAGTCCAGGGATTAAAGGAGGGCTAAGCGTGGTGAAATAGGGCAAAGGACAAAGCCGGGCTGGAACGCTGGAGGCGCATCACAAGGGCGCGACTGGAGGTGCCGGCTCCGTGGCGCGCTGGCACGTCACTGGGAAGCGACTGGCGGCGCGGTGAGTGGCGTCATCAAGTGGCGTGAAGCAGCCCAAAATAAATAATGATGGGTCGTAAAGTGAATGAAATCAGCCAGCGACTGGGTCCACAGGGATGAATGTGCAAGGAAGGAATTCAAAGGTTGTAGGAGAGCTGGGACCTTGCCAAGTTGAAGTTAGCCAGTTGACAGTTTTTTTCTGTGGGAAATGGAATGTTCAGTATCTTCACCCAATACACTTCTAAGGTGACTCAGGGGGAAAGCAAAAGGCCTCAGGCAGTCAGCCACTGCAGCCCACAGCAATGACGGATCAGGACCAAACATGGCAAACAAGGGACCAATGGCCCACTTGACAACTTGGTGTGGTTTAGGGCAGGATGGGCCACGAATGATGGGATTTGCAGTACCTTCACCTCATTCACTTCCCAAACAACACTGCAGCCCCTATAAATCACAGACCAGGTCCAAAATTGACAGCAAGGCCTCCTTAACTTGATTTTCCTGACTAGGCCTCAGCTCATGGGATATTGTTAGGCTTCCTCAACTTGATTTTCCTGACTAGGCCCCCAACAATGACAGAACAAGGCCAAACTTGGCACACAGCCCCCCCAAGATGCACCCTACATCCTGGTGCAGTTTGAGGAAGAATGGACCATGGATGATGGGACTTGCAGTACTTTAATTCACTTCCTGATGCGACCCTGGTTCACTCCCCTCTGGCTCCTTTCCTTTCCCTCCCACCTTTCCTCGAGCGAAGGAGAGGTGGGAGGGCAAGGAAAGGAGCCAGGGGAGGAGTCAGCCCGCGTCGCGTCAGAGCTGACGCGACCCTGGGTCACTCCCCTCTGGCTCCTTTTCCTTCCCCCACCTTTCCTCGAGCGAAGGAAGGTGGGAGGGAAAGGAAAAGGAGCCAGGGAGAAGTCAGCAGCGTCGCGTCAGAGCTGACGCGACCCTGGTTCACTCCCCTCTGGCTCCTTTCCTTTCCCCCACCTTTCTTCGAGCGAAGGAAAGGTGGGAGGGAAAGGAAAGGAGCCAGGGGAGGAGTCAGCTAGCGTCGCGTCAGAGCTGACGCGGCCCTGGTTCACTCCCCTCTGGCTCCTTTTCCTTCCCCCCCACCTTTCCTCGAGCGAAGGAAAGGTGGGAGGGAAAGGAAAGGAGCCAGGGGAGGAGTCAGCTAGCGTCGCGTCAGAGCTGACGCGACCCTGGTTCCTCCCCTCTGGCTCCTTTCCTTTCCCTCCCACCTTTCCTCGAGCGAAGGAAAGGTGGGAGAAAGGAAAGGAGCCAGGGAGGAGTCAGCTAGCGTCGCGTCAGAGCTGACGCGGCCCTGGTTCACTCCCCTCTGACTCCTTTTCCTCCCCCACCTTTCCTCGAGCGAAGAAAGGTGGGAGGAAAGGAAAGGAGCCAGGGGAGGAGTCAGCTAGCATCGCGTCAGAGCTGACGCGACCTGGTTCACTCCCCTCTGGCTCCTTTCCTTCCCTCCCACCTTTCTTCGAGGCGAAGGAAGGTGGAGGGAAAGGAAAGGAGCCAGGGAGGAGTCAGCTAGCGTCCGCGTCAGAGCTGACGCGCCCTGGTTCACTCCCCTCTGACTCCTTTTCCTCCCCACCTTTCCTCGAGCGAAGGAAGGTGGGAGAAAGGAAAGGAGCCAGGGGGAGGAGTCAGCTAGCATCGCGTCAGAGCTGACGCGACCCTGGTTCACTTCCCTCTGGCTCCTTTCCTTTCCCTCCCACCTTTCTTCGAGCGAAGGAAGGTGGGAGGAAAGGAAAGGAGCCAGGGGAGGAGTCAGCTAGCGTCGCGTCAGAGCTGACGCGGCCCTGGTTCACTCCCCTCTGACTCCTTTTCCTCCCCCCCACCTTTCCTCGAGCGAAGGAAAGGTGGGAGGGAAAGGAAAGGAGCCAGGGGAGGAGTCAGCTAGCATCGCGTCAGAGCTGACGCGACCCTGGTTCACTCCCCTCTGGCTCCTTTCCTTTCCCTCCCACCTTTCTTCGAGCGAAGAGAAGGTGGGAGGGAAAGGAAAGGAGCCAGGGAGGAGTCAGCTAGCGTCGCGTCAGAGCTGACGCGACCCTGGTTCCTCCCCTCTGGCTCCTTTCCTTTCCCTCCCACCTTTCTTCGAGCGAAGGAAGGTGGGAGGGAAAGGAAAGGAGCCAGGGGAGGAGTCAGCTAAGCGTCGCGTCAGAGCTGACGCGACCCTGGTTCACTCCCCCTCTGGCTCCTTTCCTTTCCTCCCACCTTTCTTCGAGCGAAGGAAAGGTGGGAGGGAAAGGAAAGGAGCCAGGGAGGAGTCAGCAGCGTCGCGTCAGAGCTGACGCGACCCTGGTTCACTCCCCTCTGGCTCCTTTCCTTTCCCTCCCACCTTTCTTCGAGCGAAGGAAGGTGGGAGGAAAGGAAAGGAGCCAGGAGGAGTCAGCTAGCGTCGCGTCAGAGCTGACGCGACCCTGGTTCCTCCCTCTGGCTCCTTTCCTTTCCCTCCCACCTTTCCCGAGCGAAGGAAAGGTGGGAGGGAAAGGAAAGGAGCCAGGGAGGAGTCAGCTAGCGTCGCGTCAGAGCTGATGCGACCCTGGTTCACTCCCCTCTGGCTCCTTTCCTTTCCCTCCCACCTTTCCCGAGCGAAGGAAGGTGGGAGGAAAGGAAAGGAGCCAGGGAGGAGTCAGCTAGTGTCGCGTCAGAGCTGACGCGGCCCTGGTTCACTCCCCTCTGGCTCCTTTTCCCTCCCCCACCTTTCCTTCGCTCGAGGAAAGGTGGGGAAAGAAAAGGAGCCAGGGGGAGGAGTCAGCCAGACGTACCTGCTGATAAGATTGACCTAGATTTTAGAGGGGGAGCGAAAATATTTTTTTTTCTATTTTCCTCCTCTAAAATCTAGGTGCGTCTTATCAGCAGGTGCGTCTTATGGTGCGAAAAATACGGTATTTACTTTTGTAAGAGCGGTGTTGAGTACCCTGTCAGGATAACCTCTTTTCTTCAAATTATTAATAAACAGATGGGCTTCTTGGGAAAAATGATGGGGAAAGGAAGAATTCCTTTTAAGTCTTAGTAGAGAGGAAAAAGGTAAGTTGTTTTTTAGGTGATGGGGATGAAAAGAAGAATAATGTAAAAGAGAATTGGTGTTAGGCCGAATTGGTGTTAGGCCGAAGGCTGCGCGCACAGCTGAGAGCATTCCAACAGATGGCCACCCAATATGTTTTAATGGAATTTTTTTTGGGTCATACATGGTTAACTTTCCCAATCCCTTAAATCTTCACCCGACTCTATGTCTCAGGTCATGTATGTAACTTGTGCAAAACCAATTTCGGCTTGGTTAAATGGTGGGGTTATATTTTTCAGACCACAAATATGCACCTAACAGTTCATATTCCCCCCCAACCGTTTCTGTTTTTTAAAGGCTAATACTGTATTTCTCCATTCGGGCTGCCAGCTGCTGTCCTTTTGACTTCAGACACCAAATTAGTTTCCCAAGTAGGGAAGTGTGATGTATTGCAGATTCAGTTAAATTCCTTAATGGAGTGCTGGATGGTATTGAGCTGCTTATCTGTCTGAGACAGTGTTAGTCTACTATCTGAGATAATCAGAGGGGAAAAAACCAAACAGCTATTCAGACAGATAAAAATGAAACAGCAGCTGTCTTGCATACCAACCCGACTGCTGCAGACGGAGCCGCCCTAAAGGTCTCGGGTAAGCCACCGAGTGCAAGGCAGGAGGCGTGAACACAGAAAGTGCGCACTGAACTGAACCTTCAAGGTGGGCAAGCAAGCCACATGAAACCTAATGAGATTTTTATATTTTCAAAAAAACCCCTCAAATACGTAGTTTCATTGGCGAGCTCGGAAAACCTGCTGCGGATATATCTTTCCAATATGTTCTCTGGTAGTTCATTAACCCCAACCAAGTCTCTCCGAACGTACTGATGCATGGATTCCATTTTCAGATATCTAATTAGCTCCTTTATGGATTAAACTCAGTTTATGGATGATGGATATAACTGCTCAGTAAATTTAACTGGTTTGGGATTTCTGTTTTATTTTATTTTTTGCTCGGGCGACTTCCACCCCTCCCCTCCGCAGGCTTCACAGCTTGAACGCAATATTGTCGGATAAACATAGCTGAAAGTAGAAAGATCTATAGTATTATTCATTTTTAAATTGGGGAGGGGAGCAGAGTAAACTCAACATACTTTGCTGCCTGAGGCTGAACAGCAGAACTTCTTCATACAGCTCAACCCAGGAGAGAGAGAAAATATAACCCCATCTATTATTATTATTATTATTATTAACCTCAAACTTCTATACCGCCACTACCCAAAGGCTTGGAGCGGTTTACAAGAATTAAGAAAAAACAATACACAGAATCACAGACAGCAAGAAGGGTATAGGGGAGGGGATGGGGGTCAGAGGGGGAGGTCAGATCGGGGAGTCAGGGCCCCCATGGGGACCTCCGGGACATCCACGGCTCCGAAGGCTCAGAGCGGTTTATAAGAATTGAGAAAAAACAATACACAGAATCACAGACAGCAAGAAGGGTATAGGGGAGGGGATGGGGGTCAGAGGGGGAGGTCAGATCGGGGAGTCAGGGCCCCCATGGGGACCTCCAGGACGTCCACGGCTCCGAAGGCTCGGAGCGGTTTACAAGAATTGAGAAAAAACAATACACAGAATCACAGACAGCAAGAAGGGTATAGGGAGGGATGGGGGTCAGAGGGGGAGGTCAGATCGGGGAGTCAGGGCCCCCATGGGGACCTCCGGGACGTCCACGGCTCCGAAGGCTCGGAGCGGTTTACAAGAATTGAGAAAAACAATACACAGAATCACAGACAGCAAGAAGGGTATAGGGAGGGATGGGGGTCAGAGGGGAGGTCAGATCGGGGAGTCAGGGCCCCCATGGGGACCTCCGGGACGTCCACGGCTCCGAAGGCTCGGAGCGGTTTACAAGAATTGAGAAAAACAATACACAGAATCACAGACAGCAAGAAGGGTATAGGGGAGGGGATGGGGGTCAGAGGGGGAGGTCAGATCGGGGAGTCAGGGCCCCCATGGGGACCTCCGGGACGTCCACGGCTCCGAGGCACCGAGCGGGTTACAAGAAATGAGAAAAAAAAATACACAGAATCACAGACAGCAAGAAGGGTATAGGGAGGGGATGGGGGTCAGAGGGGAGGTCAGATCGGGAGTCAGGGCCCCCATGGGGACCTCCGGGACGTCCACGGCTCCGAAGGCTCGGAGCGGTTTACAAGAATTGAGAAAAACAATACACAGAATCACAGACAGCAAGAAGGGTATAGGGGAGGGGATGGGGGTCAGAGGGGGAGGTCAGATCGGGGAGTCAGGGCCCCCATGGGGACCTCCGGGACGTCCACGGCTCCGAAGGCTCAGAGCGGTTTACAAGAATTGAGAAAAAACAATACACAGAATCACATACAGCAACAAGGGGATAGGGAGGGATGGGGGTCAGAGGGGGAGGTCAGATCGGGGAGTCAGGGCCCCCATGGGGACCTCCGGGGCGCCCACGGCTCCAGGCTCGGAGCGGTTTACAAGAATTGAGAAAAACAATACACAGAATCACAGACAGCAAGAAGGGTATAGGGGGAGGGGATGGGGGTCAGAGGGGAGGTCAGATCGGGAGTCAGGGCCCCCATGGGGACCTCCGGACGCCCACGGCTCCGAAGGCTCGGAGCGGTTTACAAGAATTGAGAAAAACAATACACAGAATCACAGACAGCAAGAAGGGTATAGGGGAGGGATGGGGGTCAGAGGGGAGGTCAGATCGGGAGTCAGGGCCCCCATGGGGACCTCCGGATGCCCACGGCTCCGAAGGCTCAGAGCGGTTTACAAGAATTGAGAAAAAACAATACACAGAATCACAGACAGCAAGAAGGGTATAGGGGAGGGGATGGGGGTCAGAGGGGGAGGTCAGATCGGGGAGTCAGGGCCCCCATGGGGACCTCCGGGACGTCCACGGCTCCGAAGGCTCGGAGCGGTTTACAAGAATTGAGAAAAAACAATACACAGAATCACAGACAGCAAGAAGGGTATAGGGGAGGGGATGGGGGTCAGAGGGGGAGGTCAGATCGGGGAGTCAGGGCCCCCATGGGGACCTCCGGGACGTCCACGGCTCCGAAGGCTCGGAGCGGTTTACAAGAATTGAGAAAAAACAATACACAGAATCACAGACAGCAAGAAGGGTATAGGGGAGGGGATGGGGGTCAGAGGGGGAGGTCAGATCGGGGAGTCAGGGCCCCCATGGGGACCCCCGGGACGTCCACGGCTCCAAATGCATTACCAGCACCCCCAAGGGGTGGCACACCAGGACAGCGGATGCCGTAACGGGTCCACGGGCAGTCACACAGCCCTACAAAAGGACAGTTGTCACCACGCGCACACGGCACCCCCTCCGGCAGTCCAAGGTGGGTCATTCGTTAGGTCCTCGGTTGAGGTCTTGGCATTGACAGGTGCTTTAACAGGACTGCTGTTCCGTCTGGCGGAGAAACCCGCCCCCCAAAAGGTCCTAGATGACAGTGTAGGTGGAGTTATTTTTCCTTTCCTGGGTTGAGCTGTATGATGGTGTAGATCAGTATTTCCCAACCTTTTTTGAGCCGCGGCACATTTTTTTACATTTACAAAATCCTGGGGCACACCACCAACCAGAATGACACAAAATGACACTCTAACGCAGTAATACATATAGTTAATATGTTTTTAAATGTATTTATATACTCAGTGTGAAACCTGGGCCTGTTTCGATGAACACAACATAGAGTTAAAGTTCACCCGCAATCAAATAGCCCTCTGAACTCCACCAATGATGGAATGGAATCAAACTTCCCACACAGAACTCCCATAACCAAGAGAAAATGCTATAAGAGTTTGGTGGGCATTGACCTTGAGTTATGGAGTTGTAGTTCACCTATATCCAGAGAGCACTGTGGACTCAAACAATGTTGGATCAGGACCAAACTTGGCATGAATACTCATTATGCCCAAATGTGAACACAGATGGGGTTTGTGGAAAATAGATCTTGGCATTTGGGAGTTACAGTTTCTGGGATTTATAGTTAACACACAAACAAAGAGCATCCTGAACTCTTGCAACAATGGAATTGAACCAAACTTGGCATATTGAACTCTCATTACCAACGGAAAGTACTGAAAGGGTTTGCTTGGGAATTGACCTTGAGTTTGGACGTTGTAGTTCACCTACACCCAGAGAGAAATGTGGACTCAAATAATGCCTTGTGCAAGCTATGCCACCACTGGCTTGGCACTGCCATTGTCAAGCTTGGAGAAGCTGCTGAGAGCTCCAAAGCCAGAGGGAAGGGGCGGGGCTTGGTGTGGCCTGGCTCCGCCCCTCTGGCTTCGCTCTACCAGCAGCTTCCAGGCTTGAGGATGTCAGTGCCAAGCCAGTGGTGACATAGCTAGCCCAAGGCTGGCTTGGCATTGACATCCTCAAGCCTGGAGAAGCTGCTGGTAGAGCGGAAGCCAGAGGGGGCGGAGCCAGGCCACACCAAGCCCCGCCCCCTTCCCTCTGGCTTTGGAGCTCTCAGCAGCTTCTCCAAGCTTGACAATGGCAATGCCAAGCCAGTGGTGGCATAGCTTGCACAAGGCTGGCTTGGCCCTGCCCTCCTCAAGGCTGAAGCAGCTGCTGGGATTGCCGAAACTGGGGAGTGGGCGGGGCTTGGTGCCCCTGGCTTTGCCCCCTCTGGCTTCAGCTCTACCAGCCAGGGAGGGGGTGGGCCTTGGTGCGGCCTGGCTCCGCCCCCTCTGAGAAGCGCCCCATCCGGCTGCGATCGACCTCCTTCGGTCCCGCGATCGACTGGTCGATCGCGATCGATTTCCTGGGGAGCCCTGCTACACAGTATGGATTAAATCATTGCTTTTCTAGGCTCACTCCCAGATACTAATAGCCTTTCGTTCCCATTTATGTCCCCAAACCAGTTTTCTTTCTTGCTGGAACCATCCCCCTCCCCATCGTGCCCCTGAAAAAGAGAGGTCCCTTTAGTAAACTTAGAAACTCACAGAAATGAGGGCCTGTGTCATGATTATGTGAAGAAAATGCTAAGTTTCCAAACTGTTGTTCTATTCATTGTGCGCTAGTTGGGCCCAGGAGAGCATCTGTTATCTCCTTCACATGATTATGCAAATATGTCTAAATATCCGAATACCTATTCCTACTTTTTATCCTCTAATCTAATGACTCCCTTGACATGATAGTGTTTCAAATTATCTTCAGTGAGTAATGGTTTGCATTTAACATTTTATATCAAACCTGTCATATAGATCATTTTCCGTAATATTTTACATAAATTAGCAATCCGTTCCCCGTGGCACGTACGGTACTGCCGTTGGGGTTGTACGAGATTAGAAGTGCAAACAGCAGAGTCTTTGTCTCGTTTTCAAAAGATGAACAAAGCGAACGGGCACAATCTGAGTTGGGATTGTGTGTTAGGGATAGACAAATTCCTGCGGTATCCATGTTGATCTCGTTCCCACCCCACGCTTCGATTAAGCACATTTATTTGACTCTGGGTAAAACTTTGGCAAAGAGTGATGCCTTGCAAATTGCTGTCCTGCCAAATCACCCTTAAAGAAGTGATGAATATATCTGGTATCACACGTGGAGACTTTAAGGCCAGGGGATGTGTTAAATGCATGAATACATTTAAATGAATAAATGCATGAATAATTTTAATTACATGCATATTAAATACTGGTGTGGGGCCTTGAACAGGATTGAGGCTACAGTTGAAAGAAGTGAGCGTAACCTTTCCTTTGTGTGCCGTGATCCTCACAATGAGTCCCCAGTGCCATCGGCAGCTATTTGCCCTGGAAGGGAAACGTACCCTCTCTCATGCAGCGTGGCCCCAATCTCCAGTGACTCGCTATTTTAGAAAGAAAATAAAAAGTGGGGAAGGAGATGCATTCAATGCAGTGATTCATTGAATGCCATGCAGCAGTTCCTTGAGGACACCGCCGCTTAGATCCCTTCCACTCCGGCTTCCGTTCTGGGCACAGGATGGAGACTGTGTTGCAGGCCCAGATTAAATTATTGTGGCGCTCTAGGCCACACTCTGGAGTGCTGTCCCCGCCCCGGGGGCATGGCCGCTTGCGGGGAAAAGGGTCGCTTGCGGGGGGGCCTCCTTCCTCCTCACTGAAGGAGGGCGGCGCCAACGACAGGAGGGGTGGCTAGGGCTTCTCTCCGCCGCCTCCCTCGTGCCACGTCAGCCCCGCCCCTCCGTCCAGTGAAGGAAAGAGGGGCTGCACCGACGACGGGAGGGAGGAGGGGGCCTCAAGCGCTTCTCTCCACCGCCTACTCCCTCACGCCGCATCGGCACCGCCCCTCCGCCCTTCAGTGAAGGAAAGAGGGGCGGCGCCGATGACGGGAGGGAGGAGGGGGCGTTGAGGGCTTCTCTCCACCTCCTCCTCCCTCGCGCCACATCGGCACCGCCCCTCCGCCCTTCAGTGAAGGAAAGAGGGGCGGCGCTGATAACGGGAGGGAGGAGGGGGCATAAAGGGCTTCTCTCCGCCTACTCCTCCCTCGCGCCGCATCGGCACAGCCCCTCCATCCTTCAGTGAAGGAAAGAGGGGTGGCGACGACGACGACAGGAGGGAGGAGGGGGTGGCGAGGGCTTCTCTTCGCCTCCTCCTCCCTCGCGCCGCTTCGGCACCGCCCCTCTGCCCTTCAGTGAAGGAAAGAGGGGCGGCGCCAACGATGACAGGGGAGGAGGGGGCCTCAGGGCTTCTCTCCGCCGCCTACTCCCTCGCGCCACATCGGCACCGCCCTCCGCCCTTCAGTGAAGGAAAGAGGGCGGCGCCGACGACGGAGAGGGAGGAGGGGTGGCAAGGGCTTTCTTTCCGCCTCCTCCTCGCTGCGTCGGCCCTGCCCCTCCATCCTTCAGTGAAGGAAAGAGGGGCGGCGCCGACGACGGGAGGGAGGAGGGGGCGGCGAGGGCTTCTCTCCGCCTCCTCCTCCCTCGCGCCGCGTCGGCCCCGCCCCTCCGTCCTTCAGTGAAGGAAAGAGGGGCGGCGCCGACGATGGGAGGGAGGAGGGGGCGGCGAGGGCTTCTCTCCGCCTCCTCCTCCCTCGCGCCGCGTCAGCCCCGCCCGTGTCCTCAAAGGTGTATAATCATTCACAAGGTATCGATTGGCATGGAGGACGGACCATCCCAGTCGATAGAAATGGTAATTCTAACCGTGCCACGGGTACTTACCTTTTACGACTTTTGTTTCCTCCTTGGGAGATTCCTCCGTTTACAGCTGTTCCGCCCAATTGGTCCCAAGGATTCAGGGGCAAGTCCTTTTCCCTTCTTATCAGCCCATCTCTGGAGCTGGGGGTTCTCCAAGGATCGCGCCCAGCTCCTGTAGTTGATATTCCAAAATGTCCTAGAGCGAATTTCTTCCGCTTCTTGGCTAGTCTAAAGTTTTTACGTCGGTTGACTGCAGATGGTGGAACCCCCAGCAAGGTCTCGTAGGCAGCAGCGGCACTGGCCCTCATATGAGCTCCATGGTAAGGCAGGCCAGACGATCCTTGTCTCGACTTCATTTGGGATTGCATCTCCCCAGGTCGGAACCGGAACAGCGTTGTCGGCTAATTCTCGCGATATCTGCGAAGATCTTCTATATGGGTGGCTTTTCATTCAGCTTTACATTGCTCAGATATGGGTTGATATTTTCTGTGATATGATCCTCTTGGGCTTGTGAGCAGGCCAGGATTACCCATAAGGCCAACCTACGCCATGGTCTAGGGGTGCAAGCCGGCGGGGGGGGGGGGCAGATCACGAACCAAAAAATAAAAATAAAAATGTTGACCTTCCTAAAATGGCTATGTAGGGAAATATGTATGTATATCCACTGCTCACTGTGGAATACCAATAATGAAGCCCCAAAAAATTATCTGTCATGCAAATAAATATTGTTTATTTGCATGACAGATAATTTTTTTTGGGCTTCATTATTGGTCTTCCTAAAATGGCCGCCAGGCCTTCACAAAATGGCCGGTGAGACCCTGCCCCGTTGTTGCCGACCTTCACAAAATGGCGCCCGTAACCCCGCCCCCAAGATGGCCGCCACCCTTTCAAGATGGCCACCTCCATGGGCACTGACTTGCACATTGGGCCTGGAGGTGACCAAACGAGGCAGCAAGGCCGGGCGCCCAGAAAGGAGGCTGCACCAGGGCAAACAGGCCCCGAAATGCGGCTTGCCCACGGGCAGCGAGCTCCGACCGCGGGCCCATGAATGGCCGTCGCCCACAGGCCGTCGCCTCACCCGAGGCTTGTTTCTCGTTTCTTTTCTGAGAGAGGGGAGGGGAACAGGAAAAAGGAGCGCCGGCGGGGATGGCGGCGCCTCCAACCAGCACACCGCCATGCCCCTATCAAAGGGCCAGGTTGGCTTAAAGGGGGCGTAATTCCAAAGTGTGGCCTAGGGCGCAAAAAGGTGTTAATCCGGGCCTGCTTGTGAGCATTTGCCCATAATTTTCTTAGTTCCGTTCCTGGGCTTAAGCACTCCAGAAAGAGGCTGTTAGCTCTGGGAATCAACCTTCAGTGGGTCTTGATATGCTGGCCAAAGACTACCGTGAAATTGTATCAGTGTAGCAGTCAGTTCCTTTGAGCAAAGCTTAAGCTTAGAGGGAATTGGTTGCTTTTAACCATTTTTCCCCCCTCGTTTCCATTAGCTCTGTTTTGGATTCAGTGTTCTGGGCTCATAACTTATGTGCGCAACAGTGGTGTAGGAGGAGATGAATCATGACTAACTAACGTTTTGAATGCGACCTATTGTGTGTGTTTGTAACTCCTGATGAAGCCTTCGCACAGGAACACTCATTGGAGCTGACACCATGCCACCGAATGATTCACGGGAAGGGAGTACGGGAAATGAACACTCCGTTTGCATACTTATGCCTTTACTTTAAACCGAACCAGCTATTTGCTGTAGAAAGATGCCCATGAGAAAATCTGGCGAAAATAAGTCTATATTCCACAAGGCGATTCTCTCCCTTCTCTGTTTAAGAAATCTGTATGCTACACCCAACTGAAAATATCCATGGAGAAGGTGCAGAAGGACAGCTTTCCATAGTTAATCCTCTTATGACAGACCTAACATGTTAAAAATGCAGCACTAAACCTTATGGGCAGCATCTCTAAACTGATGTGACTGCCACAAGGGAATATGGTTGTAAGTGTGGGAAATTTATTTATTTATTTATTTCTGGCTGCGAGCCAGTAAGTTGAAGGTGGACCCGGAAAAGACGGAGATCTTGTGGCTGGGCCGCCCGGGGGTGGGGTGGGGGGGTTAGAGGCCCAGTTGCCGACGTTCGATGGCGTGGCTCTTCGCCCGCAACCGTCAGTAAAGAGCCTAGGGGTCCGGCTGGACGCCCAGGTGTCTATGGAGGCGCAGGTTGCCTTCGCCTGCAAGATAGCTTTCTACCACCTACTATTCGGCGTTGAGTATTTATGTCACAGCGGATAGGCAACAGAAATATAGAAGTTTAATTCCCCATCGGCCCAAAAACTCCAGTCTCTGTTCGAGTGAATAATGAAACTCTCATTCAATTCACAAGGTAAATATATAACTTTGTATTGAATTGTATTTAACAATAACTGGCAAAACATCGAAAAACAACAGCCATCACAGCTACCTTTCTAAACATCCTTTCCTCACAGATATTAAATCCCAACTGACAAATCCCAACTGTCACTTTGTAACTGACATTCCTCAAGGTTCCATTTAGCAGTCTTGAGACAGCGCCATCTGGTGTCAAACATGTCACACTGCAGGTCATCTCAAACTGCGAAAATATATCTTGTGCTGACTCATGAATTGCTATTCAAAATGCAATAATCTGACACCTACGACAGGCAAAACGTCTGGCTCCTTACCTCTCCCGCTGCGACCTGGCCACGGTGATCCAAGCCACGGTCATCTCGAGGCTCGATTACTGTAATGCGCTGTACATTGGCCCACCCTTGTCGGCGATCCGGAAACTCAAGCTGGTGCAGAACGCTGCAGCACGTCTGCTCTCAGGAGCATCAAGATCTGCCCGCGGGACTCCACTCTTGCGCGAGCTGCACTGGCTTCCTATTGATTTCCGGGTCACCTTCAAGGTGTTAGTTTTAACTTTCAAGGCCTTATATGATTTGGGGCCAGTGTACCTGAGGGAGCGGCTTACCCCTTATGTGCCCAGGAGATCACTGCGCTCAGAGGGGCTCAATCTATTGGATGTGCCGGGCATTAAGGTCTATAGATTTGCCAGCACGCAGCAGAGGGCGTTTGCCGTAGCTGCGCCAACCCTGTGGAACACCCTCCCTGACGAGCTGTGAGCCATCCGGGACTTAATGCCGTTCCGCAGAGCCGTAAAGACCTGGCTATTCAGACAGGCATTTGGCCCATACCCAATGCCGCGTTATCAGCATCCTGTTGTGCCGCTATCAGCATATTCCTTCTGCCATCGCAGTTCTGTTGGAATTTTATTTTAACTGGGGGTTTTAATCTGGTTTTATTGCATTTTATGTGGTTATCTGTTTTTAACTCTGTAAACCGCTCTGGGCTCCAGAGACACACAAGAGCTCTAAATATTTCCATCAGTGCCTTGATGCCGTTACTGGATGGTTGCGTGCCAGTAGATTGAGGGTGAATCCAGTGAAGACGGAGATCCTATGGTTGGGACGATCGTGCAGTAGGGATATCCAGTTGCCTACCCTGGATGGTGGGGCGTTACACTCGTCATAATTGGTATAAAGAGTCTAGGAGTCCTTTTGGGCCCTCTGCTGACGTTGGAGGCCCAGGTCTCCGCCGCCAGCAGAACTGCCTTCTTTCATCTGCAGCAGGCTAGACGGCTGAACCCCTACCTGACTAGGGATGACCTGGCTACGGTGATCGAGGCCATGGTCATCTCGAGACTGGACTACTGTAATGCCCTCTACATTGGTCTACCTTTGTCGGTGATCCGGAAGCCACAGAATGTGGCTGCCCAACTCCTCACCTGGGTTCCGGTGAGATGTCATATAACAGGGCTGCCCAACTAGTGCCCCGGGGGCCCGTATACGGCCCCCCAACCTCTTCCCTATGCCCCCCTAAGCTTTTTAATAAAAAATAAAAATTGAAAAATAAAATAAATAAATAAAATAAAAAAATACCTACTTCCGGGTTCGGAGCAAGTATCACGAGAATACGCAATCCACACGGGATTTCCCTGTCAACGCGAGATCACGCCGGCGTTGACAGCGAAATCCCGTGTGGATTGCGTATTCTCGCGATACTCTTCGGCTACTCTACTACTGGATCGCTGAGGCCCACAGATGCGATTAGGACCTTCTTCGACTCAGTCGGTCGTCGCCTCTCTCGCCGTCCGGGTACTCCTGGATCCTGCACATTTGGAAAAGGTAGGCCGAAGCAGGGGCTCCTCAGGGGGCTCCTCATTTCTCTCCCCATCTCCCTCATGTATTAAATATAAAATTAAATATATTTAAAGATGAAATAAGGGAGATGGGATACATTAAAATAAGGGGGGAAGGGAGGAAGGAATTAAATATATTTAATATTAAATTAAAATAAGGGGAGAGGGGAGGATGGAATTAAATATATTTAATAAATTAAAATAAGGGGAGAGGGGAGGATGGAATTAAATATATTTAATATTAAATAAAAATAAGGGGAGAGGGGAGGATGGAATTAAATATATTTAATATTAAATTAAAATAAGGGGGAGGGGAGGATGGAATTAAATATATTTAATATTAAATTAAAATAAGGGGAGAGGGGAGGATGGAATTAAATATATTTAATATTAAATTAAAATAAGGGGAGAGGGGAGGATGGAATTAAATATATTTAATAAATTAAAATAAAGGGGGCCGGGGAGAGGGCGGAGCCGGGGGTGGGGAGGGGGTGGAGCCGGGGGTGGAGCCGGGGCGGGGGCAGACCCTACGGCCCCCCAGGTCACCAGTGACCGGAATTCAGGCCCCTGGGCCGGTGGAAGTTGGACAGCCCTGTCATATAACACCAATTTTGCAACAACTACACTGGTTACCGATTAAGCACCGGATTCCCTTCAAAGTGATGGTTCTTACCTTCAAGGCCTTATATGGTCCAGGGTCGGTGTACCTGAGGGACCATCTCGCCTCCTACCAACCCCAGAGATCACTTCGCTCAGAGGACCAAGATCTCGAAGTTCCTAGCTTCAAGACCTTTCGCTTAACAGTGACTAGGTAGGTGCAGGGCCTTTGCAGTTGTGGCGGCATCCCTCTGGAACAGGGGTGCTCATTACAGTGATCGGGAGCACCTAGGTGATCTTCGGCCCTCTTCCAGGTGATCTTTGGGCCTCACCAGCCTGATGGCGCGCTCCTGCCATGCGCGGCAAGACGTGCTCCCGCCGCTGCCTCAAGGGGCTTCTTTTGCCAAAATGAGGCTTTAGTGGGCGGGCCCTGGCGCTCATCTTCCCACGCACGGTGTGGTGACATGACCGCCCATTGGTTGCTGCTGGGGGGAGGGCGGGAGCAAGGCAAAGACAGGCGCACAGATAGGATGCGAGGCTGTGGGAGGGATGGAGGGAATGTTTGTGTGTGTGTGAGAGAGAGAGCCAAGGAGAGAAGAAAGAAATCTGGATAACTTTTTTGGATCCTTTTGGCAGGCGGGCGCTGGAAGGAGAGAAGGAGAGAGAGAGAGAGAGAGAGAGAGGTGAAGGAGGCCGGGCAAAGTGGGGCAAAGCCAAGCAAGCCCCGCCGCAAACCCTGCTGCTTCCCTCGGGACTCCTATTCCAAGCCGAGACCTAGGCGAGCGAGCTGTGTGGGGCTGCTTTCTTTCCTTGGTTGGGGGCGAGGAGGGAGGCTCTGCCGTGTTCCTGGGGCTGAACCCGAGGAGGAGGGGCTGCGGGGATGGAGATTCCCCTGCTGCTGCTGCTTGTGTCCTCGCCGCCTTTCTCTGCCTCGCCCTCCATCGAAGGAGAAAGGCGGTGAGGGCCCACCGGGGGGGGGGGGGAGAGGGTGGCTCTTCAGAGCCGGCTAGGAAGAGCCTCTCCCTCTCTCTCCCGTGGACATGGACTGCCACCAGTGGGAGGGGTCCTCCTTCCTGCCGTCCACTTGGGCGTCCTTTCTGAGTGACACCCTCGAAAGGAAGGAAGCCCCCGCTGCATCTGTCACTTTGGGGAAGCACCTCTTCCACTCTTCCTTCTCCTGCCCAGGTAAGGAAGCCTCGAGGGAGGGGGAGGCTGCCGTGGGAGGTTCCAGCCTCACGTGGGTCCCTCTCTCGGTTGAGTTTCCCGGCCCAGGCAGCAGCCAGGCGGCCCCTCTTCCCAGCCCTGTGCCTTCCGAGCCACCGCCGTATCGAGCCGGAGCGCTGGCGGGTGCGCCTATAATACCCTCCTGCTGCGTGCGTGGGAAGGGCCTGCTGTGCACGCAAGAAGCAGGACGGGATGGGGACTTCCTGCTTGCAAAAGCACGCAGCAGGAAGGAGGAAGGCAATGAAGACATTAAGAGAGAGAGCGCGCGCAGGCAAGGAGGATCCCCTTCCCGGGTGCGCGTGGCGGCGAGTTCGTGGGCAGGCAAGAAAGAAGCCCCGCACGGACAGAAGGCTGCAGTAGGAACGTGCGTGCGCACGCTCACATGCACAATAGGTGATCTTTTCAACTTGATTGTTCATATAGTAGCTCGCATGATGAAAAAGTGTGGGCACCCCTGCTCTGGAACATCCTGCCTTCAGAAGTTTGTGCCCTGTGAAATCTACCAACTTTCCGTAGGGCGTGTAAGACATATTTGTTTTGGCAGGCATTTGAACTTTGTTACTCTATTTTAAATTGGTTTTATTGGTTCTTAATGTATCTGTTTATATCTTACTAGCTTGGGGACCCGGCCCTGCCCGGGTTAATTGAGAAAGGCATTGTGTGCCAAGGTTGGTCCTTATCAGTTGTTTATTTGGCTCGCAGTGGTCTCAGGAAGTGAATGAAGGTACTTCAAGTCCCATCATCTGTGGTCCAATGTCTTCCAAACTGAAGCAGGATGTGGTGTGGGTCATGGGGGCTCTGTGTGCCAAGTTTGGTCTTGATCAGTCAATGGATGAGGATTGCAGCAGTCTCGGGAAGTGAGTAGAGGTACTTCAAATCCCATCATCCATGGTCTGCCCTCCTCCAAACTGCAGTGGGATGTAGAGTGGGTCATGGGAGCTCTGTCTGGTAAGTTTGGTCTTTATCAGTCTTTGTTGTGGGCCACAGAGGTCTTTGGGAACCGAAGGGTGTGAAAGTACTACAAATCTCATAATCCGTTGTCTATCCTCCCCCAAACCTTACCAGGACAGAAAGGGGGTCATAGCGGTTATGTGTGCCAAGTTTAGTCTGGATCAGTCATTGGATGAGGGTTGGAGTGGTCTAGGGAAGTAAGTGGAGGTACTAGGGCCCATCATCCATGGTTCATACTATGCGAAATTTCACCAGGATGTAGAATGGGTCATATGGGCTCTGTGTGCCTAGTTTGTTCTTTTTTGGTAATTGGATGAGGGTCGCAGTGGTCTCAGAAAGTGAGGGAAGGTACTTCAAGTCCCATCGTCCGTGGTCTGTCCCACTCAAAACTGCACCAGGATGTAGAGTGGGTCATGGGTACTCTGTGTGCCAAGTTTGGGCCTGGTCTGTGATTTGTAGGGGCTTCAATGTTCTGTGACACATGAATCGGGTGAAGGTACTGCAAATCCCATCATTTGTGGCCCATCCTGCCCTAAACCGCACTTTCAGGTTG